>VDFB02353493.1:391044893-391077323 GCA_007258455.2 Sequoia sempervirens
AATTTGAACTTCAAGTTGTGTTTGTAAACTACCCACAACTCAAATTTGAATGTTGTTTGGCTCCAAACTAAGAGGAGCTCTATTTATGGGCGGGTTTCTAATTTTGGGCAACTTTTGGGGACAAGCTTCGCCTTATTGTGAAAGGGTGAATTTTGTAGCTTTTACGTAGCCATGTGTTATAGAACTGGTTTAACGAGATCCTCGTAATGTAAAACTCCATTTTCTAAATAATAAAATTCTCTCTCTTGTTTGTGGGTTATTTTCTAAGTCTCGGGTTAGCATGGCCATCATCAGAGTGTTATCAGGCGGGTTTTCTTGAGGTGTGGACAGATCCGCCGGAAATCGTGAGAGCTACGATTCGATACGAGGACCCGTGGTTGTGGAGTGCGAGGTCAAGGAAGATACCTCAAAAGGTGATGCAGTAGAATGGTGAATTGCTAGGGTGGTTGAGGCGGAAGGCATGTTGGTGGAAAGAGATGCAGCGGCGCCTAGAGGCAGTTAATGGCGTTACAAGAAGCGTTGAGAAAGAGGGTTAAGCAGAAAGGAGGAAAGTGAGGATGAAGGAAAGGAGAAAGAAGGTTCGTCACAAAGAGGAAGAAAGCAATTGAGGAATCAAGATAAATCACGGCTAATAAGAATACACATTAGAAGATCGAGGAAAGACCCAGAAAGTGTAAGTCCCCGCTATTCCGGGAAGTCTGCCCAAGAGTTTAACGGATCAACGAGCTAGAAGAATATTTTGAGTATGAGGAAATAGAGGATCCAGATCAGGTTAAGTTTACAAAAATGAAGCTGAAGGGCCATGCCAGTATTTGGTGGAAAGAGGTCCAGTTGGAAAGAAATCGAAGAGGAAAAGGAAATATCACCAAATGGGATCGCATGGTAGAGAAACTGAAGAAGCAGTTCATACCAGTGGACTACAAGTTAGATCTATTAAAGAAATTGCAAGGGTTAAAGCAAAGAAGCATATCTGTGAAAGAATATACTAAAGAATTTCACAAGATAATCATCAGAACGGGCCACACAGAGGCCAATAAGGAGAAGGTAGCCTGATATCTTAATGGGTTACGACCGAGTATTCAGGAGGAATTAAGCCTAGTCAAAATGACCACTATTGAGGATGCGTATCAGTTTGCTCTAAAGGTGGAAGAGAAGCTGAACAAAATATTTGATGGCAAGCAAAAAGGACAAGGAGGTCAAAGTGGAAGGGGCAGTGGAAGACCTTCAGGAAGCCAAAATGATGATGAAAAGAAAAGTGAAGATGTGGGTACTAGCCGAAGCCAAAGGAATGACAACTTCCATCACCCTTGTGATCAAAATAGTGGTGATCAAAGAAGTAGAGAACAAGGGAGATATGGACCAGGATTTGGAAGAGGTGGTTTCAAAGGAACGTGTTTCCAGTGTAGTCAAGAAGGGCATCGAGCCTATGAATGTCCACAACACCAAGGAAGGGCAGACAAAAGGCCAGAAAGTCGTGAAAGGGTTGCGCATGCAGATGAGGAGGCCCAATCTGAACATTCAGATGATGCTAAAAGGGGAGAATCCCTAGTGATTAGGAGAGCCCTGATGACTGAGGAAAAGGAACAAGAACAAAAGAAGAATTTGTTTCGCACAAGGTGCAAGTGTGAAGGAAAATGTTGTGATGCCATTATTGATGGTGGGAGCAATGATAATCTGGTGTCATAAGAGATGGTCACAAAGTTGAAGCTAAAGAGGGAAAGGCACCCGCATTTGTATCGGATTGTCTGGTTGCAAAAAAACCACAAGGTTTTGGTCAATGAGCAGTGCCTATTAAAGTTCAAGATCGGGAGCTACCATGATGAGATACTCTGTGATATCATCCCCATGGATGCATGTAACATGTTGTTGGGGAGGCCATGGCAATTCGATAGGCGAGCTATACATGATGGCCATGCAAACACTTATTCCTTGACAAAGGATGGGGTTTGCCACAAGTTGAAACCCCTGAAGGAGACTGAAGAAAATGTATGCAGTAGTGCTAGAATTTGTTATGTAGATGGAATAAATTTTTTAAAAGGTATGAAGCATGAGCGTGTGTGTTATGCATTGATTCCTAGAGTGAGTAAGGAGGATGGTGAGAAGGTTCTAGAAGAATTTTTTGGGATGTTGGATGAGTTTTAGGATATTGTTTCTGATAATGTACCTAAGGGTTTACCACTAATAAGGAAGATTAGTCATCAGATTGACTTGATTCCTGGAGCTAGTTTGCCAAATAAGGTAGCTCATAGAATGACTCCAGCAGAAAATGATGAGTTGAACAAACAAGTTCAAGAGTTGTTGAGAAAGGGTTTGATACGGGAGAGTTTGAGTCCATGTGCAGTACCTGCAATACTAGCACCAAAGAAGGATGGGGAGTGGAGGATGTGTACAGATTCCTGAGCCATAAACAAGATAACAATCAAGTACAGATTTCCACTGCCAAGGATGGATGACCTGATGGACTGTTTGAATGGAGCTCAGTACTTCACAAAGATTGATCTGAAGAGTGGATATCACCATATTCGGATTCGAGAGGGAGATGAATAGAAGATTGCCTTCAAGACCAAAGAGGGCCTGTATGAGTGGTTAGTCATGCCTTTTGGGCTAACCGATGCACCGAGCACATTCATGCGGCTCATGAACGAGGTACTAAAAGAATTTCTAGGAAGTTTTGTTATTGTGTATTTAGATGATATTTTGATTTTCAGTAAGACGTTGGATGAGTATCTGCTACATATTCGGAGAGCCTTTGAGAAGTTAAGAGAAGAAAAACTATTGATTAATCTAAAGAAGTGCAGTTTTGTGAAGGAGTTAGTGTACTTGGGGTTTGTTTTCTCAGTAGAAGGTCTCAAGATGGACCCAGAAAAGGTGAAGGCTATTCTGGAATGGCCTACCCCAAGAACTGCTATCGAGGTGAGATCTTTCCATGGTTTGGCTAGTTTATATAGAAAGTTCATTAGAAACTTCAATAGTATTTGTGGACCCCTGACTGAAACAATGAGAGGGGATAGAAAAGAATTCAAGTGGAGCAGTGGAGCGGAAAAAAGTTTTGAACTGTTGAAGTAGAAGATGACAGAGCAACCTATTCTATCCCTCCCAGATTTTAACAAGGTGTTTCAAGTGGATTATGATGCCAATGGTTGTGCCATTGGAGCAGTGTTGAGCCAAAAAGGTAAGCCTATTGCCTATTTCAGTGAAAAGTTAAATGATGCCAAGAGGAAGTATTCTGTATATGATCAGGAATTTTATGCAATACTTCAAACATTAAAGAAATGAAGACATTATTTGTTGCCGAAGGAATTTGTTCTATATACTGATCATCAGGCCTTGCAGTACTTAAATAGTCAGGGAAAATTAAATCAGAGGCATATGAAATGGGTAGAGTTTTTGTAGAGTTATACCTTTGTTTTGAACAATAGAAGTAGGAAGTCAAATAGGGTTGCAGATGCCTTAAGTAGGAGGCATACATTGATGACAAAGATGCAGATTGAAGTGGTTGGGTTCAATAAACTCAAGACACTGTATGCAGAAGATCATGATTTTGCAAAGGCTTGGAAAGCTTGCAAGGAACCTATTACAGTGGACAAGACAAGTTGGCTGGATTTCATAATCCAAAATGGCATGTTATTTAAGGGAAGTCAATTATGTATCCCGAGGAGTTCCATGAGAGAGAACCTGATAAAGGAGAAGCATAGTGGAGGAATGGCAGGACATTTTGGTCAGGATAAGACCATTGCCATTATCAGTGAGTATTATTATTGGCCTCAGTTGTCACAGGATGTGAAGAAGTTTGTACAAAGCTACAGGGTATGTCAAATGGCTAATGGAGTGAGCCAGAATACAGGCTTATATCAGCCCTTACCTGTACCAGAGAGGCCATGGGAGGATATAAGTATGGACTTTGTTCTTGGTTTGCCAAGGACACAACAAGGGAATGACTTAGTCTTTGTGGTGGTTGATAGGTTTTCAAAGATGGCACATTTCATTCCATGTCAGAAGACCCATGATGCAGTCCACATTGCTGACTTGTTCTTCAAAGAGGTGGTGAGGCTACATGGTCTGCCAAAGAGTATTGTTTCAGATCGTGACACCAAATTTGTGGGGTACTTTTGGAGGACCTTGTGGAAGAAGATGAAGACAGAGTTGAAGTTCAGTTCGCACACCATCCACAAACAGATGGGCAGACAGAGGTTGTTAACATGAGTCTGGGTAACCTACTGAGATGTTTGGTAGGAGATAAACCCAAGGGATGGGACTTGATCTTACCCCAGGCAGAATTTTCTTACAATTTTGTCAGCAGAAGCACTGGTAGATCACCATTCCAAATTGTGTATGGAGGTAGCCCCAGAACAGCTCCAGAATTGAGGAAGATGGACTAAGAGAAGAAAATAAGTGTTTAAGCCAAAGATTTTGCAGAACACATCAAGGATATACATGAGAAGGCAAGAGAACATATTAACAAGATGAATATGCAGTATAAGGCTAAGGCAGATCAGAAGAGGAGGTATAAGAAGTTTCAAATTGGTGATGAAGTGATGGTCCACTTGAGGAAAGAAAGGTTTCCAGTGGGAACATATAAAAAATTGAAGATGAAGAAGTTTGGTCCCTGTAAAATTTTGAAGAGGCATGATTTCAGGAATGCATATGAAGTAGAGTTGTCGAATGGATTCAACATTTCCCCTGTGTTCAACATTTCAGATTTGATAGAGTTTCATGAAGGTAGCACAGAGGAAGTACCAACGATGGAACATTGTGGGATTCCTGCACCTACTTCAGAAAAGGAGGAGATTGAAGAAATCTTGGATAGTCGTGTAGGAAGGAGTACTAGGAATAGATAGTATGAAGAATTTCTTGATGCAGGAGCATCCAGTGGTGTAAGGGCAATCTTGCATCACCCAAAAATAGTTAAATTTCAAGTTTCTTAGTTTTTAGATGTTTTTACATTTTTGGATACCCTTTTCGTCATAATGAAATTCCCAATTTACGGTTTTATTTTCTATTCTTGGGTTGAAAGATATTGCAGCTTTAGTTTCCCAGATTTGCACCTGAAATCTTCCAAGTTAGATTTGAGGCACTTAGATTTCTCATCGGCCCTAAAACTTGCTGAAATCAGCGTAGTGATTTTGAGCATTCTTGACTCGAGACCTTCCAACGGTTCAAACGGTTTGAATCGGAGTCCCGGATCAAAAGTTATGGCCCCGAAGTTGGCACTTTGTAGAAGATACAATTGCAAATGTTCTTTGAAATTTGAACTTCAAGTTGTAATTTTTCGGCGCCAAACCGCCTAAACTCAAATTTGAATGTTGTTTTGGCTCCAAACTAAAGAGGAGCTCTATTTATGGGCGGGTTTCTAATTTTTGGGCAACTTTTTGGGGACAAGCTCGCATATTGCGAAAGGGTGATTCTGTAGCTTTCTGTAACTTGCATGTGTTGTAGAACTTGGGGATTTGACATCCTCTGAATGTAAGAAGCTCCATTTTCTAAATAATAAAATTATTCTCTTGTTTGTGGGTTATTTTCTAAGTCTTGGGTTGTGCCCTCATCAACTAGTTTGGCCAAAAATTGTAAACCACTATTGTGGGATAACCCCAAGGAAGCGATTAAAAACCATCCAAGAAGGTGAATCAATCAGGTAAGTGGAGTCCTCTTAATGGTTTCTTCAAAACTAACACTAATGGCTCTTCTCATGGAAACCCAAGCATTGTTGGGATCAGAGGAGTTGGTCGTGATAGAAGGGGATCTATTCAGTGTTTCTTTTCCATTTATATGGGGGTGCACTCTAATAATCAAATGGAGGCTTGGGCTATTCTTAAGGATTTGGAGAAAGCCTATGAGATAGGTGGGATGAAGGTGATTTTTGAAATGGATTCCATGATTTTGGTCTCTCTACTTAATAAGAGATATTTTCAAGATTCTTCATGGAGATTGGTTCTAATAATGAAAAAAATTATCCATCTTGCTTTGAACTTTGATAGTATCTATTTTTTCCATATCCCTAGGGAATGCAACAAAGTTGTAAACTATCTAGCTAAATGGGCCTTGGAAGGAAGGGGGTATGAAATGTGTTGGATTGGGGTTAGTTAGATCAGGTTTAAATTCAAAATTTGCTTCAGTCTCTCCATGAAGATCAAAATGTTTAGCTTCATGTTAGGGTTGGATGGTTTTTTTCTGAGTTGTGGTGCTTGTAGGTTGGATTGTATCTTTGGTCCCCTTTGCATGTATTCTCATTGGGACCTGACTTTGGTGGATATATTGATGACTATGGTCATCTAGTACTCTTGTTGTATTCGTTAGCTTTCTCTTGAATAATTTTTTTTCACCCCCTATGTTTTTTAAAGATGTAAAATAGATTGCTAATGATTATCATCCAATTTTTACTAAATATTTGAAGAGTGTTATTATATATATGATAGTTCTAGTAGTCACGTCATTTCCCATGCTTTTAATTGACAATTTTTCCCTTGAATATATAATTGAAAAAATTAATGAATTATAAAGTTGTCTGGTATGGGATTGTTGATCAGTTGATGACTCCAAAGAGTTTTAGGTATATATCTACTATTACATAAATAGTTTTGATCATTTTCTATAAAATATAAATTCTAATAAAAATATTATTAATTTATTTTTATTTTTTTAAGGATGTGAAAAAGCATGGAGAGAATGCACCATAGATAGAGGGTTATATGAACAAAACTCCTAGAACTACTTGTGTAGGATTTAGATCATGTTAACATGCTTATGAAGTTAAATTTTGAATAATTGATGAAAGAGAATATATTCTATGAGTATGAAATACTAAATACTTGCAACAAATTATATTTTGGTATATATGGGTTAGTGGATTCCACTTGGAGGGATGAAATAAAGAAAGCTATACAAATCAAGCTAAAACTAGTGAAATATAGTGATGACATAATGATATAAATGGACTTTCAAAATCTAGTTAAATCTATAATTTTAGAGCAAAAGTGAGACAAAAAGTAGTTCTATTTAGTACCATTGATATGTATGTGTGTTGTTAAGTTTGTAATATGTATTTGAGGGAAATAGGTTATAGGACTATAAAAGTAAGTTAATTGTTATGTAATCATTTGTATATGCAATTTTTTATTTATTTTTAAATCTATCAAAATAAAAATAAAAATGTTTATATTTATTTTAGATATTATTTATCTAGATGGTTATTATTTAACTAATATTAATTGACTCTACTAAATTTTTTATCTATAGTCGTTTGGGCTAACAAAGATTTCTTAAATGTTTTTAATCTAGAATTGATAAATTATTGCAATAACCTATTTGAAATCATGAAAATGATTAATTATAGGGAGAATTTGTTCATTATCATCAATAAAATCAAATTGACCTTTTATTAAATCTAGATTTATTCTAAACAACATTATTGTCGTGTGGGAAGGTATGGAGTGTGCCAGGCATTCGAGCCAGAAAGCCATTTTTCTCAAAATTGAATTTGCTAAAGCCTATGACCGCATTGAGTGGCCTTTCATTCTTTCCATGTTGAAAGCCTTGGGGTTTGGGCCTAACTTCATTCAGGTCGTCCAAATTCTTTTCTCAGATGCCTCTACTTGTATTACCATCAATGGCTGCCAATCTTCTACTTTTGGTCTTTTTTGCTCTATTCAGCAAGGATGTTTGCTTGCTCCTTCTCTTTATGTGCTTCTTACCAAAGGATTTGGTTATTTACTAGACAGTGTGGTTTCTCAATAGCTGGTTAGAGGCATTGCCCTGCCTAACTCCCAGGCTCAACTTGTTAATGGCCATTTTGCTGATGACTCTTTCCTCACCCTTTTGGAGGAAGAGTATAATATTAAGTCGGCTCTTGAATTCCTTCATATTTTTTATCTTGTGTCTGGTTCTACCATTCAATGGCATAAAACTCTATGTTACAAGCAGTCTATTCTACCCACTCCTCACTGGCTTCAATAGTACGGTTGGAAATGGATTGGGCCAGGGGAAATATTTTAGTTTTTGGGCATTCCCTTCACCTTCTAGGCTTCTCCAGTTGAGTTGTGGCAAGTTGTGCTCTCTAGGATTGAGCAAAAGATGGCCTATTGGATTACCAAGCCTCTTTCTTTGGCAAGAAAAT
The DNA here is from genome assembly GCA_007258455.2 of Sequoia sempervirens. Taxonomy (NCBI): domain Eukaryota; kingdom Viridiplantae; phylum Streptophyta; class Pinopsida; order Cupressales; family Cupressaceae; genus Sequoia; species Sequoia sempervirens. The sequence continues at coordinate 391,053,004 of VDFB02353493.1, forward strand.
TTCAATTTTGTTCTAAGATTTTGGCTGCCACGCATGTTTATTACTCCTCTTGTTGGGCTCCTTCTAAGGCCGCCTATGCCAAGCTCGAAAAGCTTCTTTGAGACTTTCTTTGGGCCTCTGTGGAGTCTTGTAGAGGGTTTCACCGCATTGTCTAGGAGTTTTGTTGCTTACCTAGAGACTCTGGAGGTCTTTTTGTAGTACCCCTCCATTTTGCTTATGTTTTCTGTTAGCATGTTTTCACATTGATAGACCTTGGTACTTGGTTTTGATGTTTTGATCCCTAACATTAGAGTGATAGTGGATTTATTTTGTGATATGATGATACATTTTATGTTGGTAATTAATTATGTCATTCTTTATGTTAGCATAGATGTTTACTTTAGAAGTTATTGCCTTATATATGCTTATGTTAGAATAGTTGATGTTATTTTGTCAGTTTGATGTGATGTGTAATGGTGTGGAGAACGAAGTTACATCACTCGCTTGCGAGTGCTCTATGATTTCCGTAATTTTCTCCGCACGGTGTGTTTGAATAATGGATTATATGTATGCATGTTATTTGTCTGATTGCAAGATTGTAGGTACATGACACCGACTCCACCTGGTTTCTTAGGTCTGAGCGTGTCAAGACTCAATAGAAATGTTGATTGGGAGGTAGTAACAAGGTTCTTCCTAGTCTAGTCTTAAACCCAGTCATAGTATGTCGTCAGTTTGAGTCTGGTGTCTTTGGTGGTCCCATTTGTGTTGATTGGATTAATTGTTTTGAAAGGAAAATTTTGTTAATTTAATGATAGATCAATGTTCTTTTAATTTAATGTTTATTTAAAGTCAATTTTAAATGTTGAGAATAAAGCTTTACATTTTATTTAATTAATTAATTATTTTATTTGGTTAAGTAATTTAATCATTGAGATTAAATTTATTTAATTAAATAAATAAATAAATTAAATTAAAGTTGCTTTATTTGTAAGATTAGATTAAAATTAAATTAAATTGCTTTGTTGGAAATGAAATTTTAATTGTTAAATAAATAAATTAAATAAGGGAAAAGGGAAATTGTATTTTGAAATTTGAATTCTTTAATTCTGTAAATGCATGAATTCTTGATAAGGAAGAAGGAAAGAATCATCCGAGAGGTGGTTAGAAGATATTTTCTTCTTGACATGTGTGGTAGTTAAATTAATTGCTTCTTGTTGAGGATTCTCTCAGAAGATTTTTATGGGATTTGGGGAAAACAGAAAATTTCTTCACGGGAAATGAAAAATACAGAGAATTGTTAAAAGGATTTTTGTTGAATTCTTTTGGGTTATTACTAAAAAAAATTCTTGGAGTTTATATTTGTTTTCTCCTGGATATTGGTGTTCTGGAGGGGCTTTGAAGATTGCACGCAGCAGGAAAACAAAGTTTTTCTTCTACAACTAAGTTCTTCAAGCTACAAGAATACATGTATTTCCCTTTGTATTTAAATTTGTTTTCTTTTGAAAAGATTGCCTGTGTAAATAAATTTTAAATTACCTGTAGAAGAAATTTTTGTTAAAACCCTTGTTCTTCTCGGTAAATTGTTTACTGGTGATTTTTCTGTAAAGATTTGTTGATTTCTGTGTAAATTTCAAGAAAACATGGATACATAGAGAAATCGGGGAAAACAAAAGAAGAGATTCAAAAGAAAACATCTGAAGATTTGTCACTTCTCTGTAGATAAGTTTGAGGAAAAATATATACATCTGTCACAGTCTCTGTAGGAAATAATTTGAGTGAATAATTGTGAGGGAAATCATTTATTTGGAAAATGAAATTGAAACCTCTGTAAATAAATTAGAACTTGTTGGGGAAAAAAAATTGTGTATTGTTAAATTTCTCAATTTCCCATTGAAGAACCCTGTTGAAAATTTATTGCCTAATTTAAATATTTTATCATTTATTTAATTGTGAATATATACATTCATATATAACTTGGATTGTGAAATTATATGGGGAAACGTCGTACAGGCGAAATTGAGTATTAAAATGATTTAAAAACAAAAAAAACAAAGATTGAAATTCCGCCGAACGAATTTCACAGATATTCGCCATTTTTATTTTATTATAATTTTATATATAAAAATTTTGCAGCGTTGGGAAGGGGGCTACCCCACGGCCGACCCCGCAAGGGAGCCGGCGGTGAGGGCAGAGCCCAGCGCTGCCTTCACAGGCAGCGCTCGGCTCTGCCACCCACGACCAAGCCCTGTGAGGCGGGCTGCGAAGGCAGCCCTACCCACAACCATGGCTGCGTACGGTTAGGGCATCAAAAGTTTGTAATTTTTTTTAAATAAAAGATTTAAATTTTATATGTTATAACTTTATTTGTTAATAATTAAAATTTATATAATTTATAATTATAATATATATATATTATATATAATATATATTATTAATATAATATATGTTATATATATAATATATATATTATATTTATATTTATATATATTTATTTAACAATAAGAAATTTGTAAGTTTTTTTATGTTATTAATGGAGTATTTAAAAAAATTTATTAAATATTTAGATATAAATATTGAAATAATTATTCTACTATGACAAGAATAAAATGTGTTCGAATTAAATTGATTTCATGAGCTTATATTGATTTCATTATAATATATGGTTATGTAGTTGGGTAAATTATAGATTTGATTTTCATATTGAATGGAAGATGAATTAAATCCCAGATGATTAATCTTGTACTTCATGTTTTTGATTGACTGGATTTAGTAGATCCTAATAATAGAAGTTCATTGTCCCTAAATTGCTATAATTTGTATTTTGTCTTTTATTAGGTAATTTGGGAATGTATTAGAAACACAAGTCTTCCAGATTAGTTTGTATTATGAGGGAGTTGTTATTGTTAAAGTACAATCCTTGAGTTGACTAGGGTTGTGCACATGGTATAGCATGGTGTTTAGACACCTGGTTTTATGAACATAGACTTGAAGTCCGATATGAAATGTGTGGTATTATATGATGTTTCTTGTGCACCTTGTTTACCTTAGTTAGTGAACTTATATTTTTTGTGTTATTTTTAGGGGAATGGCTCTGTGTGAGGGCCGGCACACAAAGTGGTGCCTGGGTAACTCATGTAGAGTTAGTAAGTCAATGAAAACTAAATCATCACATTAGATAGCTTAAAACCCTTAACTAGATAATAAGTCTCGATTATAGACTCAAGGGATAATTCAATCTTGAGTATAAGTTGAGAAGGCCTAGAATGGCAAATCAATATCTTGTTACTTTAAAAGATATTTGATTTCGCAACAGTTTGCATATGGGGCCGGGTTTCGTAAGAGGTTACCAGGGTAACCCAAGTTGGGGGCCGGAACCTAGGAAGAAACACTAGGGTAACCTATGCAACATTGTGATGACACTCCACCTAAAATAATAGATTACCTTGTGAGCTTAGTATATTTGATCATCCTAAATCTGGAAGCATTGTAACCAATAAGTTAAGTATGTACTTGTGTCTAGGGTTTGTAGGTTATGTCTAGGGAACCTTATTACTATCTCCTAGCACGGGGGTGGACCTACGGGTACCACATGGTTGAGTGGAACATGCACCTTACTCCGTTGGGTCCCCAGTTCTTGATCGTGGCAACGAGTGCTTCATGGATGGAGAGCTTGTATTTGGATATATGTGTACTTCCTTAATTGTATCATTGGAAATCTTGTATTTATAACATTCATCAATTGTTAATGAGGTGAACATTTGTAATATGTAATTGTAAATTATTATTTGATCTACCTCATTTGGAGAATGAGTATTGTAATGTTATTTCAAATGCAATGTAAGAATCTTATTTGTACTTTATATCTTCATTGATGAAATTCAAATGTTATACAATGTATGCTTCTAAGTTTATGAAAATTAATATTTATGCAATGCCAAATACTAAAGTCGTCTATGGGAATTTCAAATAGTGTGTCGTCGCATTACTTAGGGAATGTTTGCGATTAGTTAAGTAAGTGTTTATACTTTAAAAAAAAATTATCACACTTTTGTAGACAATGCATCATTCTTTAGGTTACAAGACGGGGCATTACACTTTTGGGCTGCTCTCCACTCAAAGAAAAGGGACTGCCTTGTGTGTGAAATGGATTATCAGAGCCCTTACTAGAGATGAAACCTGGAAAATTCTCCTTAGGCATTGCATCCAATCCAGCTTCCCTGTTCACGAACCCACCTAGAAGGGGATTGGCTTTCAAACCCTTATGGTTATGAAGGAACCAGTACAAATTGTGGGAACTTTCATGGCTAAGAGCATTTGGAGAGAATGGGAAGCGGTTAAGCCTTGGCTCTATTGGGCTGGCTCTAGCTTCTAGGATGGGCTTTAGTTCAACCAACAGAACATTTGGTGGTTGCCCCTTTTTGCCAGCAATGGTTAGCCATTGGCCAAATCACCTTGGCTTAAGGCACTAAGGTTCCAAAAGAAAGACATTTAAACTCTGCAGCATGTGTTCCACAGACCCACAATGTGCATTATTCCATGGGAATATTTTCGTGCTTGTTACAGTCTCCATAACTAGGACCGTGATACTTATGATGGTCTGGTGAATGTTATTCCTGCAAATATGCTACATAAAGTGGAAATTCATGGGACCAAGCCCTAGTGGAAGGACTGGAAGTGGTACCCAGACACCCTTTTAAGAATTACAAGCCTAGTCTTGGCTATATGTGGCTTTCACCATATTTTCCTATGATTGAAATTCTAAACCAAAGGTGGCTTCTTCAATCCTCTGCTTGTGTCGAGCGAAAAATATTCTCTGCCACTTGGTTTGCAAGTGTTGAGAAAAAAATTTCTCACTTTACTTGGTGTATTCTTTTCCAAGGCTTGCCTATGGGGGCTTGGCTTGTTCCCTTGGGGGTCCAGGACCCTCAGTGCCATTTTTGTGGGCAAGCTGAGTCTTTTAAGCATCTCTTTTGGTTTTACACCAGAGCTCAACAGTATTGGAATTGGATTCATGACTTCTTTCGGCCTTTCAGACTGGAGCCCTTCTCCTGGAATATGGTTCTGCTGGGAGATTCGCCCAGGCTTCCTTCTAAGTATACGGGCAGCTTTGGCACACTTTCAAGGTGGAAATCCTCTTCAATATCTAGAAAGATTGAAATGCCTGCATATTTTCTCACACTCAAATGGATAAAAATGTTTCTTTGTATTCTAAAGCTATTATTTGCTCTAACGTACTTTTGCAGATACAAGTTCAAGCAAACAAAGTTGTACTTGAGGTGGCTCACCTTCAGGTGCTTCTGGATCATTGGGGAAATATCTCATGTACTATGGGTCGAGTGCCCACTTCACCCACCTCCTCTTGGGGCCAGTAGTGGAGTGGCTCTGCTCGCCCCACTCTCAGCCTCCTCTTCGGTGTGGTTCCCGCCCTCCTCAGCGGTATCATTCTCCTCCTCCGTGGGTTGGCAAAGCGTGGCCCTCTGGAGGAGTTACGGGGAGCAGTGGTGGCAGTTCTGGGTGGCCCTCTAATACTACTCCTGGTAGCAGCTTTGGTTGGCCAAACTCTAATAAATGCTTTCCATGTTTGACGCTTGCAATCTTTCCCCAACACGAGGAAGATAAAGAGAAAGAAAAAGAAGTTTACGATGGTTGGGGTCCTCCTCCTGATGTCACTCCTGACCTTGCTGATGTATGGGGGAAAAGATGGATGGCAGAGACCCTCTTGGCTCTATTGGCACTGCTATGGCCACTCGATGGCCATTTTATTTTACATGTTTGTAATGTTTATGTATTTCTGGGCTAGGCCCAAGTGACTTTGGTTTTTGGTTTTTTGGGCTCTGCCTATGTGACTCTCTGGGTGTGCCTTCTTACCACCTGCCCTTTTTTTGTGAATATGTAACTTTATCTTTATTAATAATATAGATAGCTGCCTATTCATAAAAAAGAAGAAGAGTAGATTAAATATAATTATTTCATTATAATAAATAAAAATTATTTGAAATAGAAATCACTTTCAATAATTTTAAAAAATATTACCATGGAGTATAAATTATTAAAAGAGATTGAAAACTTTACAAAGGTGGTTTTTCCACATGGGCATAATTTTGTATTTGATATTTATTTTTTATATTGTTTAGTAATTGTGTTGTATATTGTGTTTTTTTTCAAAGTTTGCAAAACTTTATCACATTCTTGTTCTTGCTCTTAGTACCTATTTTGTAGCTATTGATTATATAGTTATTAGGGATTGCATAATGAAGACTCTAGTGTTTATGCTTTCTAGAGTTTAAATTTATTTCAATAATTTTAAAATTAATGTAATCTCATCTAATTTTAATTGTATGCATTGAATATGTTATAAAATATCTATTAACTTAGTGTAGAATTTCAAGGTGGGCGGCATGGAATTAAATTATCAAAATATTTAGACAAGGCATTAATGTTTTGATTTTTATGAATGGTATTTATGAGTAAATATAAACATCATTTCATATCCACTTTCGCTAATATATTATATAGTAATATTGCTTTCAATTATACTTAATAGAATTTCATATATTTTTCACTTCACCTAAAAATATCGTATTGTGTAAAATCTACCCTAACTACCAATTATTTTTTATTTTATTTTTTCTAATTTTAAAATGTCAAGTGAGAGAAGAAAAAAGATTTTGGAATTGGAAAATACTATATTATTACACTTTGTAGGTTCAACACCATAGTGAGCTCAATATTTTATCCAAGTAATGCAAGTATGTAGAACTCTACCCTGATTTTAATAAAATTCAAATTAAATTGATTTGAGGGTTCATTATGTTCTTATTAATGGTAATAGCATATAATAGTTTATTTTTGGATATGAATAAATATATGGTGGCATGAGATGAAAGTAGAGGAACTAAGTTTCTTTAGGTAATCAAAGTTGGAGTAATATTTTTGGTATATGTGTGGATTATATGAGAATGAACTTTGTACAACTAGGCTAAGTTACTTTGCGAAAGTGTTGACACTCATTACTCTTCTTTATTATATTTTTGAAACTTATGAAACCATCAAAGATCTCATGTATTTTGTAACAACGTTGACCATGCAAGTTAATATATCATACAATATATTTTTATGTAGTGTACGAAATTGTATGCCTTTACAATTTCACACTATGTTTTCCCCTTCCTTAAATTATTGATCTTAATTGACCTTATAAGTACCTAAAATTATGCATTCCATAGCCCATTTGTCCCATTTTTCAATAAGCATAAAGCATTGAATAAATGCATATAACTCATTTGTTGCCACTAAAATTGTGTATCCTGGAAATATAGGTCAGGACTCATTTTCCCAAGGGTGAATGGGTCCCCTTTATGAGCCAAGACCCATTTTTAAATATGTTTTTGGAGGAAATTTAATATTCAAAATTCAACTTGTAAATGTTGGCTAACAGGATCTAATTTTTGGGAAATTAAATAAATGCCTATTTATACCTAGTCATTTCATCATTTGAGATCTAAGTAAAAAATGAATCTAGCAAGAGGAGAACTTCAAGATCATTCAAGAGAAAGTCAAGAGCGACACTTCAAATATTTATCGCAACAATTCAAGATACAAACATCATGCCAAAGTGTTTGTGAGTTTATGTTATCATGTTGTCATTATTTTGTGAAGGCTAACATCTTTTTGTAGGTCTACAAAGCATTTGAGCATTCAAGCAAAGCAAGATCCAAATCCTTGAGGTGGTGTGTATGTCTTCAGTCCTTCAAGGTAGCAATTGAAGGTGGTGAGTTGTAGCAATTGTTTATTCATCATTTCCTTCCTTTCCATTCAAGGTTTTTATCATTGGCATTGCCATTGCGAAAGTTAAAACACTATTCATAAGGTTTGACTGAGGCAAGCCCCTAAAATGGCCCAACATTTTCTCCTCCTTTGAATGTGCAGCTTACAGGTTGAAGAAGGATTGAAGAGATATTGAAGAGAAATTTTGCATTGTTGCATTTGTTGTCATACATCTTGTCAAGCCACAGAAACTCAATTACAAAATTTTCTGATAGTGTTTCAAAAACTTCGCAAGTGGAAAAAAGAAGCTAATATCTACCACTAGAGAACCCAAAAATTTGATCAAGACCCCCTTTCAAAGACCCATTCACCATTGGGTGAATGAGTCCTTGTAGGCACATCAAAACCATTTTTCTAAGCAAGTTTTCTATCCTTTGTACTTACTAGATCCACTTGCAGACTGTTGTTTATGCCTGTCAGTTGTTAAGATCTTGCATTTTTAATATCAAGGCATATAGTATCATTAAGTTAATCATTCTAAAATATTTCCAATCCATTCTAATCCCCCGTTAGATGTAGATTCAAGCCTGAATGGCTTAGCATTAGGATTGAAAGTCAATATTTTCACCTTGTGATCTTTATCCTAATGAAATTTTTAAAAAATCCCATTACATCATAGGTTCATTGCATTTAGGACCTAAGATCACCTTTTTTATGTTTTATTTTGGTGAACCTGGCATGTAAACACTATAAAATTTCTAAAATTAGGAGTTCTTCAAACCCTAGATCTAGGTTTTACCTTACATTGCTTTTCATTTCTCGTTTAGGGTTTCATCTTTGCATCACATATTGCATTAGAGTCATCTGTAGACCAGATTTACATCTAATTTTCATTCATTAAGTGGTTTAAAATCTGAAATTGTTACTTGCACTTAGATTGCATCTTTCATTTAAGTAAAAAAAAGTGAAAAAATTACATAGTTTTGTTTCAAATTTGCATCAAATCAACATTTTCAGAATTTCGCATCTTCAAAGTAGTTAAGTATTGCATATTAGATCTAAATTTTGCATTCAAAATTGTCCATTATTGTTGCATATTTGTATTTGAATCACATTATCTCAAATTGAAAAATATTGCATTGTTTGATTTCAAATTGCATCAAATATAATCATTTTCAGGTTGTGGCATCTTACAATCACTCAAATATTGCATTTTACATCTAAAATTTGTATCCAAAATTGTCAAAACATTTTCACCTTTGTTTCACACTTGCATTTTTCATTACCTTGTCCTAAATTGAGAAAAATCTAGAAAACAGTCACTGGATAACCTATTTGCAACTAGAGAAAGAAACATCAAACAACATAAAACTTCAAATTTTTAGTTTTCATAACCTTGTACAAGGACCCATTCGCCCTTGGGTGACCTTTTCCTTGTACATGTGTCTCAGTTATCTTTTTCACATACTTTTTGTCTCTGCAGTTTCATTTTGTTCCTACTTGCAGATGTCTAATTTGAAATTTTGAAACTGTGTTATTACATGTGCAAGAAAGGTGTCATTTTGTTTGAATTGTTGCAAATTTGGAAAAACTGTTGCATTTTAGATTTATAGGAAAATTATTTACAACATGTTCTTAATGAAAAAATCTTGTGTTATCTTTGTTCATATTCTATTGTTAAATATTGTTGAACATTTTAAGGCATTGTTGTTACAGGCATATGAAAATGACTTTATTGCCCCTCTTTTGTTGTTTTTCATTGATCCCTCACCCATCACCCCTCCTATGAGTGAGGCTAACTTAGTGAAAGAGAATAAAATCTTGGACAATCATGACAATCACGTTTGTTATTCTCCCAATATATCTCCTATTTGTGAAGAAAATATTTTTGTGTTAGAGGATCCAATCAGTGAGTGCTATGAGAATCCTATTTACTTTTCTCTTCCCCTATCTCTCCTACTTGGGAAGAAATTATTGGACAAGGGGATGCAATCATAGACAATCATGAAAAATTAAAATTAAAGTTTTCCTTCTCCTGGTACCTATCCTACTCATGACTAAGGTATATTGGTGTTGGAAGATCCAACCATTGAGGGTCACAAGAAACTTGTTTGTCCCTCTCTCAATGCTTTACTCATTCAAGAAGATATGGTAGCAACAGAAGACGATATCATTGATCAATACATGTCTTTAAAAAGCTAGTAAGATGGATTGCTTAGAGGAAGATGATAAGGTGACATTAGATCCTCCCTTGATAGAATATTATCAACAAGAAGTCACATCCGTTGAGGTTATGAATACACAATTGACTGTTAGATCTCCCTTGATTATTAGACCTCCTAGAACTCCTTTTGGACCTCCCAAGATTCCTCTAATCATTGGGCCTCCTAAGATTCCTCTAATTGTAGTGCCCCTCCAGTCGTTACTATTATGTGTTTAGATTTGTATATGTGTTAGATAGTGCCTATACTATGATAGGCCTTGATATTTGTTACTATTTATGATCATTGGCTTTAGAGCGATGTGGATGTTTTACTATGATGAGATGATGCATTATATGGGTGTTATACTTCATGTTATGATTTTGATTAGCATAGTTGTTAATATTGAAATATGTTTATCTATTGAGTAATGATGCTTTACTTTCGTTAGTTTGGATGTGACTGTATTGGTGAAGGGGACGGGATTACATCACTTGCATGTGAGCGCCCTATGATTCTGTGATCTCTCTTCATAGTGTGATTGTTATGATTATCCATGTACGACATTCATTTTGGTTACAAGATTGCAGGTACGGGACATTGTCTCCACCTGGTTTCATAGGTTTGAGCGTGTCCATATCCGAACGGTATTGTTATTGGGAGATAGTAATGAAGTTTCCTTGTCAAACCACAACCCTGTCATAGTGTGTCGTCAGTTGGTGTCGAGTATGTTGTTGAGTCATGTCATTTTTGATAGTTTGATAATTTATTTTGGTGGAAATTAGTTGTGGGATTTATTATTTAAGGGACTATAAATGATAATTTATGTATTTTAGATTTAATTGTTATTTAATTTAATTTATTTTATTTTATTTTATTGGTAAAGTAATTTAATTTATTGATTAAATTTGTCTTATTGATTAAATTTATTTTCTTAAATGGATAAAGTAATTAAGTAAATTTCATTTATGTGGTAATGCAAGTTAATCTTTGTGGTTAAATTTATTTTATGAAGTCAATAAACTAATTAATTAAATTTATTTTGTTGAGTAAATAAATTGATAAATTAAACTTATGTTGTTGACTAAATAAATTAAATAGTTAAAGTTGTTTTGAAAAGGCATAAATTAAAAGATTTAAATCTATTTGAAATTAAATTTTGTTTTTAAATGATTTAAAAGTAAATATCTTGGGAATGCATGAAAATATCTATGGTGTTGAAAGGGAGATATTTTGGAAAATGTTGACTAAGTGTGGAGAGAAAAAGAAAATATCTTTAATTTTATTTTTGGTTGCAAAAATAGAAGAGGGTTTTTCTGGTTTTTCATCTATTTTTGGATTTGGAAGTGGAGATTTGGAAGGAGGATCTGAAATTTTGGATTTGGCAAAGAAGCACAACATCAAATTGATTGTTTTCAAACTTCAAAAAATAGGTTCTAATTTGCTTCATGGTTTAAGAGTTTTGATTTTAAATTTTGAAAGAATTGTTGTGAATTTTTGAAAATATTAGTAGGAAAATTATGAAGATCTCATATCTCTATAGAGAATCAATTTGTGACAAAAAAAATTCAAATGAAAACATCAGAGGGTTGCCTGTAGAAATGGGTTTAAAAACTTTGTTTTAAATTTGTGAAAATACAGCCTCTGTGCTTTACAATTTTGTTTTATGTAGAAAAAAAAAAAAATCCAAAAGAATTTGTATTTTACACAATTAATTGTTGATATATATATATATATATATATATGTATATTTAAATTTCTTGTAGCTGATTAATTTAAAAACAAAAAAAATAAAATTCCAGAAGTCTGTAGAATTCGCTAGCGGAATTAACAAGGGAAATTTTTATTAAAAATAAAAAATAAATGTAAAATTATTGGGGAAGTTGGGGAGTAGCCCCCACAGCCGCCCATGGGGTGGGGGTAGCACCAGTGATACCCCCCAGTGACCCCCATAGGCTGGAACCCCACAACAAGAGGTTTGACCTGCGTCCATGGGATGTGCTTTGTGTTTTTTCTTTTTAAAAAAAATTATAAAATATAAATTTATATATATTCATATAATATATTATATATATTATATATATATATATGGGTGATCCCACAAAGCTGGTTTACAATTTTTGGGAGGATCTGATTTTTACTGAAATCACATTTTTTTAGAAAAATATAATGATTTAAGCCTTAAAAATTTTCATTTAAAGCATTCCAATTGAAGAGGGTTTGATCAAACTACCTTAAATCAAACCTCCTTGGATAGAACCTTGCTAGTTTTAGACCATACCTATAACGGAGTCTCCTTTACACATCAAAATGTTATAAAAAATCACTTTTGATTTACCTTTTGGGGGATCAAATGAATTCATTTAAAATTTATTTTTTGTAAGTATGTAGTCCTTATTATAAGCTTCCCAAAAAGTATAATTTTAAATAAATTTAATTCTATTATTATATTTATTTTTTATTTCTTGTGAATGTAGGTTTTTCACCAAAAATCAAACTCTCTATTCTACACGTGGAAAAATAACAGATTATCAAAAATAAATAAAAAAAATATGAGTGCACTAGATATTGAAGTCCTTGATCCAACAAAGAAAAAAAAATGAATTTTGATACATACAAAAAAAGTTACGCATTATACGGTCATGCTATGTCTAAATTATAATTGGTTTGACTTCAAAATTTGATTAAAGAAAAAATATTCAATAAAAAACTATTTAACCAAGTGGAAGCACTAGATATCAGAGTCATGAATCTAAATTCAAAAGAATTAGAATTTTATCCTTCATGGAAAAAAAGTTATGCATTATACGGTGAGCGTCACTTTTTAAAATGTTGTTTTATGAAAAAAACTAGTTTTCAAGGAGATGGAAAAAGAAGTGCAATCTAATTCCAATTTTTTTGAAAAACATATATTTATAATCGATAGACGAAATTTCACGAAACTCTAGTTTGCATCATCTTCAAATTCCTCACGGTTTAGCCACTATAGGTGCCCGAAAGTAAAAATTTAGTTAAAAAAATTATTTTAGTGTCCAGTTTGGCCAAAAATTGTAAACCACTATTGTGGGATCATCCATATATTTTATCTGTTATATATATAATATATATTATGTATATATATATATATATGATTATTTATATATGTTTTATTAATTATGTATGTTTTTGTCTATTTATTTAGTTAATAATATATAGATATAGTGCATGTGGTTAAATAGATGGATTTTCTAACATGAGAAATAGAAATTTAAATTTACGTAGAAATGTTTTCTTATTTAAATGAATATTTATTTTATAATGAAATGATTTCTATGGGGAAATAGAATCCTTATATTTTGATATTGTTAGGAAACTGAAGTAAATCTTTAGTTTTAGATTTATTATTGCTTGTCAAATATTCAAATAGTTATTTAATAAGGGAATTTTTTTAAGGGAAATGATTATTCGATTTAAATGAAATGAAAATTTGTAAGAAAACGATTTTATGATAGTTTAAATATTATTTGGTTGCAAATGAATTTATGATAAGACTAGTTATTTTCATGTAATGTGTAATTGGGGAATTTATAGAGATAAACAATTAGTTATGAATTGTTCTTATCTTATGAATTAAATTGTCTCGAATTAGAAATAATTGAGCAAATTTTTATTGTTAAATGGGATTTAAGAAATCTGAATATTAGAAGTTTTATTTGCCTGAGTTGCTTTTAACTTGTGTGTTTCCTATTATGTCTATTGGGCAATATGGGCTAATCGAGTTAGTAAGTCTTCCAGAGGTGTTATTCTATGTTGGGATGTTTTATGTGATGGTTCGATTTGTGAATCGCTTTGGGTAGTGCACATGGATTTAGCTATTGGAACACCTGGTTACTATGAACGGGTTGTGTGACCTTATGTCTTAAGGTTGGTATTTGTTATCAGTTTGTGCATCTAGTCTACCCATGGAATTGTGGTTTTGTTCCGTGTGTTGTCGATAGGAGAGTGGCTCTTTGTGGGGGTTCGGCACACAAAGGGGTGCCAAGGTAACTCACTTAGGGTTTAAGTAAGTGATAACTTTAAAAGAATTAATGGAAAACTTTCAGACTAATTAAGATAATGAATGCCTCTCATGACTCATGCGCTTATTAAGGCTTGAGATAAGTCGAGAAGCATAGTTTGTATGAGGGTCCAACGGCCGGTAGAGGCAAGCCAGGGTAACTCAGGATGGGGGTCTGGTAGCCTAGGATGGTTGAGCCAGGGTAACTCATAGAAAATTATGTGTGATACTCTCTCTATGACAATCAGAAGTTAGTTTTGTTGTATTGTGTAGTTGATCATTGGTATTTGGAAGCATTGTAATCATGTTGTTAGTATTGTACTTGTTTGGTTTAGTATTGTTCTGCCTATGTCTAGATTTTGTAGGTTTTTCCTTGGAAGCTTTTTACTATCTCCTAGCAAGGGGGTTGGTCCTTCGGGTACCATATGGTTGGGTGGAATGTGCACCTGACTCCATTGGGTTTTCTTCTTATTCGTGTGGATGAGATTTCCAGTTGGAGAGATCATGAGATCCAGTTTCATTTCATGCTTTATTCATTTCAGTTGATCTTGTAATTTGTTACCCCTCATTTTTTATCGAGGTGGAAGATGTAAATTGTAACCATGCTTTTTGGATTTACCTCATTCGGGGAATGAGAGTTGTAATCTTATTGTTAAATGAATGATATTTGAAATCATGTGGTATCTCTTGTTCTTTGATGTAATTTATCATGTATGGAATGTATGTGTTCTTAATTCTTTAAGTAATTAAATGTTATGGTTTCAATGCATGTTTCTTGTTTGGGTTTTAATGTAATCTTAGTCTCATAACCTTAGAGGTTGTTGGCAATGGGTAGTGAACTTGCATGTTATTTGTTCTTAAACAAAAAAAAAATTGTGTGTTTGAGTAGTTAATTGCAACTTCCTCTAGGGTTGTGTGGTGGGGTGTTACACTAATTATTGGACCTCCTAAAATTCCTCTAATTCTTGGACCTCCTAAGTCACATCTCATTATAGGATCTCCTAAACCTCATGGCCATATCCTAAGTTTTGCAAAACAACTTACTAGTAATCATGTGGCACAGCAACCTAATTATCATACTATAGCTCACAAATATAACACTAGAAACAATAAGCAACCAAGACAAACTCCAACATCCATCCCATTGCCTCACCCATATCTCCCACTCACACTTAACATCTCGCAACATAGTGATAAAGAATTTGATCTTATTGAAAAACTTTGTAATACTCCTAATATTTCCTAGTGGGATCTCATTCAAGCATCACTTGTTTACCATAGCATGCTTCAAAATTCCTTGCAAAAAATTGTTGTCCCTCCTAGTGCACAAACAAATAATGTGGCAGCTTTGATTGAGAACGTAAATTCATCTAATTTGGACATTATCTTTCATCAAAGTGAATTACATCCTTTGGAAACATAGAAAAAAATGATCCTTTGATGACAATGGCTATCATTAAAAATTGTGGGATTAGGAATACTCTCGTTGATAATGGTTCAGTGCTCAATGTTTGTAGTGTAAATATTTTGGATAAAATAGGAGTGGACAAGACTAAAATTCAACCAGACTCTGTCTATTTGTGGTTTTGATAATGTGGGAAAGAAATCGCTTGGTGTGATAACATTGCTCGTAAAGGGTGGTAAGGATAAGTTACAAATGCCTATCCATGTCATGCCTCATGATCTTTCATTTAATCTCCTCTTGGGTAGACCATGGATCCATGAAATGAATGCAACACCATCAATGTTACATCGTCTATTGAAGTACACTTAAAAGAAAAGGTTTACATGATAAAAGTTTATCCAAATCCTGAGATTTGTTTACAAACTAAACAATAATGATGAATCCTCTTAGAACATTGACACCAACTACAAAAGTGGAACCTTTACAATTTGAGGATAAGTATAAGTGCCTTTCACCCATGACAATTCTGTCGAAAGATGATTGGGGGTCATTAGATTTCACACCTAAATTCAATGGGGAATACATGATTATACAATTGAAGTCAAGAAAAGAGAAAGAAGCAATAATGATATCAACTAGATCGTCAAAGCATCTGATTCCTCAACTTCTAGCAAAGAAGAAGATAAAAACTACACATCTGCTTATGATGAAGATGAACATGACAAACCACCTTCCTCGAAAGAAATGAAAGCACTTTATGAAAGAGGTTATGAGCTTTTGAAACAATTTGGCTATAATGGAAAAGGATGTGGTGTAAGAGAACAAGTTATCTGAGTCCCTATAGAGCCTAACACGCAAGAAACAACAAGAGGAATTGGTTATTGTCTTTCAGTTAATAAGTAGTATTAGTTGTTGCTCCTTGCTATGTGGTAGTTGTAGTATCATAAAATATCCACTACCATGCATGGAGGCATAAACTTGGATGTATGCAATAATACTTTATTTTCACAAGAAGAAGCATGTCATCATCTATTTGGCTCACCTTTTGTCTCTACACTTGGGGGGAAAGGGGTTAGGTAGCCTTTTCCTACCTGTGTATTTCTTATTGAGATCCCTTTCTATCTCCTTAAAACATTAGTGTAGCAACTACACTAACATTTTAAGGGGGGGCATATAGTCCCACGTTTATTGTTTGCATGTTCCCTTCTTAGTGATGATGGCATACATCTCTTAGGAAGTGTGACCTTATTAATCAAAGTGTGGCTTTCTCGATCTATGTGAAGTATCCCTTTTGTGGTAATGTTGGGCTTAATGTCCCATAAGAGTGTGACCTTTCTTGGCATATGACATTCTTCTTGGTGGTAATGCTATGACTTGCATTCCCTAAGGTGTGAATCTTTTATTCCTCGACTAGTCGTCTCTTGGTGGTGATGTCAAGTTTGATGTTCCCTAAGGTGTGGCCTTCCATGCATTAAGAAAAACCCCTTTGATTATTTTTTGTTTACCTTGTCATTTTATTCCATGAGTGTCTAGCATAATGCAGCTTACTAGCCTTGTGAAGCAATTTTATTCCATAAGTGTCTGGCATAATGCAACTTGCTAGCCTTGTGAAGCAATTTTATTCAATGAGAGTCTAGCATAATATAGCTTGCTAGCCTTGTGAAGTAATTTTATTCCATAAGTGTAGCATAATGCAACTTGCTATCCTTGTGAAGCAATTTTACTCCATGAATGTCTAGCATAGTTCAGCTTGCTAGCCTTATCTAGCCTTGTGAAGCAATGATCATTTTTATGGGTACACACCTAGTGAATACTGAACTTCACTAGACCTTGTGTGTTTCTCATTTTTTCCTTTGGGGCTCACCTAGTGAATATCATACTTTACTAGCCCTTGTGAGTAATGTATTTCATGGCCAATTAGCATAACACAGCTTGCTTTCCAATGGAGCCATGTGTTCCATGAGTGATATGTATGACTTTAGTCCTCATGGGAGCATTCATTTATTTGATGGATAGTGTTTGGTATCTGAGACAATTTAATACTGAGATCTCTTTACCTTACTGACTCAAATCCCATTTAGTACTAACCTTGTGTTTTGTTGTGTATTTTTCATGTTTCTTCTTCATGTTTACATTGTGTTACACTATTTTTTGTTTTCATTTCATCACCATTTATGTGTTATGTTATGTTCATGTGTTTTCATCATGTATGCTTCGTGTTTTCCAACATGTATGTTTGTGTATCTTGTCTTGTTTCATATCATACACGCACAAGTGTATTCTTTTGTACCTATGTTGGTTTTCCATGGGATCTTAGATCCTAGGGGCTTGTGCAACCCCCTTGATCCTTTGCCATTCTATCTCTTAACCATTTGTGCACTTGGACCCCTCTTGACATATATTTCTCTACTTTAGTGTGAGTTTGAGTGTAAATTCATATTCTCACTAAAGTGGGGGATAAATGTAGTGTAGGAAATTGTATACCTTTATAATTCCACACTATGTTTTGTCCCCCTTAAATTATTGAGCTTAATTGACCCCATAAGTACCTAAAATTATACACTTCTATAGTCCATTTGTCCCATTTTGCAATAAGCATCAAGCATTGAACAAATTCATACAACTCATTTATTGTCCTCGAAACTATGTGTCCTGGAAATATGGGCCAGGACCCATTTTCTCAAGGGTGAATGGGTCCCCTTTATGAGCCAGAACCCATTTTAAATATGTTTTTGGAGGAAATTTAACATTCAAAATTCAACTTGCAAATGTCGGCTATTAGGATCTAATTTTTGGGAAATTAAATAAATGCCTATAAATACCTAGTCATTTCATCATTTGAGATCTAAATAAAAAATAATAATCTATCAAGAGGTGAACTTCAAGATCATTCAAGAGCAAGTCAAGAGAAACATTTCTAAGATTTATTGCAGCAATTCAAGATCCAAACATCATGCCAAAGTGTTTGTGAGTTTATGTTATCA
Source organism: Sequoia sempervirens (assembly GCA_007258455.2). NCBI lineage: Eukaryota > Viridiplantae > Streptophyta > Pinopsida > Cupressales > Cupressaceae > Sequoia > Sequoia sempervirens. The sequence continues at coordinate 391,071,376 of VDFB02353493.1, forward strand.
TGTTGTCATTATTTTGTGAAGGCTAACATATTTTTGTAGGTCTCCAAAGCATTTGAGCATTCAAGAAAATCAAGATCTAAATCCTTGAGGTGAGGTGTATGTCTTCAATCCTTCAATGAAACAACTGAAGGGTGGTGAGTTGCAACAATTGTTCATTCATCATTTCCTTCCTTTCTATTCAAGGTTTTTATCATTGACATTGCCATTGTGAAAGTGGAAACACTATTCATGGGGTTTGATTGAGGAAAGCCCCTAAAATGGCCCAACATTTTCTCCTCCTTTGAATGCGCAAGTTACAGGTTAAAGAAGGATTAAAGAGATCTTGAATAGCAATTTTACATTGTTGCATTTGTTGCCATACATCTTGTCATGCCATGGAAACTCAGCTAAAAAATTATCCAACAGTGTTCCAAAAAATTTGCAAGTGGAGAAAAGAATCTCGGATCTACCACCAGAGGACCCAGAAAGTTGATCAGGACCCCCTTTCAAAGACCCATTCTCCATTGGGTGAATGAGTCCTTGTAGGAACATCAAAACCAATTTTTCTGAGTAGGTTTGTTGTCCTCCGCACTTCTCAGTTCCACTTGCAGACTATTGTTTATGTCTATCAGTTGTCAAGATCTTGCATTTTTAATATTAGGGCATATAGGATCATTAAGTTAAACATTCTAAAATATTTCCAATCCATTATAATCCCCCATTAGATGTAGATTCAAGTTTGATTGGTTCACCATTAGGGTTGAAAGTCAATATTTTCACCTTGTGATCTACATCCTAATGAAATTTAGAAAAAGGCCATTGCATCCTAGGTTCTTTGCATTTAGGACCTCAAATCACATTTTTCTATGTTTCATTTTATAATAACCATGTCTTATATACATCGAATGCTTTTTTTTTTGGTAAAAGGCTAGGAGTCTATATTTATATATATATATATATGAAGCTTTAAAGATTACATAAATAGCCAAAAGTATAGTATTGGCAATGTCATTATAGAAAGTTTCACAAAATTCCCTATATAATGGTAGATATGGCATTATGAACCATTTTATCAAAAATTTAAAACTGCTAGTATATCAACTTTTGAAGTACTTTTCCTTTACATAGCATAAGATCCAAACTTAGCAGCAAAACCCTCTATTTTCAATAGTTTTTAGTAGCATGCATATCAAAACCTACAAAAGACCCGACATTATATCTTTCTGGTCGTAGCAGGTAAATTTTAAGTGAGCATCATTCCTCTATGGATCCTGAATTTGTAGGTGTCTCTACCCTGCAAGAGTTTTCATTGTTCGCAACACCTCCTTGCAGCTCACCTACTTCCATTGCGGCAATATTTGCAGAAGCTTCCTCCCTGCACATATTCAAATCAACATTGATGTGTCCTTGTGCTTCACCCACTACATTATCATCAAAAGAGGCCGTTAAATATCTGGTTAAACCCATAGCCCTAGGTCCATGCTGAATGTGATGAGAAAGGGTGAAAGATAATGCAAAATACTTTTTCTTGCATTTTTCCACCAACTCCTGGGTGAGCTCATTAGCATGGGTTTTGAGAGCCCTGTACATTATCCAAGGGTCATCATTATGAATACCATTTTTAATTGCTCCATAGACCTGCCTGTATGCCATTTTTTTCCTTAGATAATATTTTGGAAAAATACCACAAACATAAGCCTTTCATTTCTCCAATTTGTAAGCTTGAGTCAACTGTAGGAGCTCACCATCATCTAGATAATTCAAAGACACAGACTCCTAAACTGCAATTGGAAGAAACTCATATGACTGCACCAAATCCATCACATTTGAGAGAAAAATGGAGAGAAGTTGTGTAGGGAAAAGCAACCTTGAAGAATCCGGGCATAAAATTTCATAGCTTATCACGGTTTTGATGCTATCTAAAAGACTTGGACAGGACACCCTAAAAACCTTTGACAATTGGAATTTCGTTCCTTCATTTGAAAATGGAAGCTCACCCTCCCTAATATGCACTTCTATCCTAATTTTTTTATGAAAATATTCCATCCTATGCCGACACACTTAGAAAAAACTTCCTTGGCACTAATCCTCCGGTGACCCACAATTTCAACCAACCAAATTTGAGAACCCAACTAAACCAAAGACTTCCCTAGAATTTCAAAGCAAACCCAAATTTGGAATCCCAACTGAACTACCAAAGCTTTCCCCGAATATTAAAGCAAACCCAGTTATTTTAGACAAACTCAGAATTATTTATGGGAAAGAAAGATTTTTTACCCAATTCATACAATCCTTCCGCCCTTAGAAATTGACGATGCCATTAAAGCACCTACAACAGACCTTGAGGACCAATTTTCTGAAGTGGTTGCAATGAGAAGCTCTCCATTAAATTCTTATAAAGAAAGTATTTTGTACAACGGCTCCTGGAAATCATCATGTTTGCAAAAACCTGATAACAAAAAAACTTGTCCCTTCACTGAATTCACACAAGGAAGATATTTGGAATGGTTTAAAGGATTTCAAAAATTATTACAAATAGTGTAGTAGTAATACACTAAGGCTAATGCATATTAAAAATGTAATAATAATGCATAGTTGCCATCCAAGTTTTCACCACCTGTCAAATGAATAAAAATGAAAACCCTGCCAAGTGTTGATAATCAAATTTTTTGCCAATTTTGGGGAAACTTGGCATGTGTGTATTCTTTAATGCATTGGATCTTACTGACGCCAAATATTTTGAAAAGGAAAGCCATCAATAATAGGTACTACATGCCATCAAGATTGGAGGTGCTTGTCACAATATAAGTACCACATGTGTATCAATCACACGTATCATGCAGATCAAAAAGGATGTACCAGACACTCCTTTCAGGAATTACAAGCCCCGACTTGGTTACAAAATATCTAGCGAACATGCAGATCAAAAAGGATGTACTAGAAACCCCTTTCAAGAATTACAAGCCTCGGCTTGGTTACATGTGGCTTTCACCACACTCCTATGATTCAATGTTTGAACCAGAGGTGGCTTCTTCAATCTCCCACTCATGTCCGGCATAAAAGATTTGCTGCCACTTGGTTTGCAAGTGTTGAGCCGCAACTTTCCCACTTTGCTTGGTGTATTCTTTTCCAAGGCTTGCCTATGGGTTCTCATCTTGTTCACTTGGGGGTCCAAGACCCTCATTGCCCTTTTTGTGGGCAAGCTGATACTTTTTTGGTTTTGTCCCAGAGCTCAACAACTTTGGACTTGGATTCATGACTTCTTTCGGCCCTTTAGGCCAGAGCCTTTCTATTGGCATATGGTTATGTTGGGAGATTATCCCAGAATTCCTGCTAAATTCACCCAGCTTTGGCACACTTTCAGGGTGGAAATTCTCTTTAATATTTGGAAAGACATATATTCTTGTATTTTTTCTCATTCTCAAATGGATATTAATGTATCTTCATATGCTAAAGCTCACAAAAAATGCAATGAGGGTCTTGGACCCCTAGGTGAACAAGCCAAGAACCCACAGGCAAGCCTTGGAAAAGAATACTCCAAGAAAAGTGGGCAAGTTTCGGCTCAACACTTGTAGACCAAGTGGCAGCAAATCTTTTATGCCAAACATGAACGAGAGATTGAAGAAGCCACCTCTAGTTCAAACTCTGAATCATAGGAAAGTGTGGTGAAATCCACCTGTAACCAAGTTGAGCCTTGTAATTCCTGAAAGGGGTGTCTGGATACCACTTATTTTTGCTACTTATATGGTTACATAAATGCTAAAGCTATTATTTGTGCTAAAGTATTTGGTGAGCCTGGGAGGTTTTCAAACCCTAGCTCCATTGGGCTGGCTCTGGTTTTTGAGATGGGCTTTCTCTCAACTAGCAGAATATTTGGTGGTCACCTCTTTTTTCTTGTAATGGTCAGTCGTTGGCTAAGTTTCCTTGGATTAAGGCACTCAAATTCCACAAGAAGGGTATCCAGACCCCGCAACAATTATTTCATAGACCCACCATGCGCATCATGTCGTGGGAAGATTTTCGTGCCCAAAATAGGCTTCATAACTAGGACCGTGCTACTTATGATGGTTTGGTGAATGCTATTCCTGCATAAATGCTTCATAAGGTTGGAATTCGTGGGACAAAACCTTGGTGGAAAGATTGGAAGTGGTATCCAGACACCCCTTTCAAGAATTACAAGCCTCGACTTAGTTACAGGTGGCTTTCACCACACTTTCCTATGATTCAGAGTTTGAACTAGAGGTGGCTTCTTCAATCTCCTACTCATGTCTGGCGTAAAAGATTTGCTACCACTTGGTCTACAAGTGTTGAGCCAAAACTTGCCCACTTTACTTGTTGTATTCTTTTCCAAGGCTTGCCTGTGGGTTCTCGGCTTGTTCACCTGGGGGTCTAAGACCCTCGTTTCCATTTTTGTGGGAAAGCTAAGACTTTTAAGAATCTTTTCTGGTTTTTTCCCAGAGCTCAGCAGCTTTGGACTTGGATTCATGACTTCTTTTGGCCCTTTAGGCCAGAGCCTTTCTCCTGGCATATGGTTCTGCTAGGAGATTCTCCCAAAATTCCTGCTAAATTCACCTAGCTTTGGCACACTTTTAGAGTGTAAATTCTCTTCATATCTAGAAAGATAGAAATGCTTGCATTTTTTCTCATTCTCAAATGGATATTAATGTATCTTTATATGCTAAATCTATTATTTGTTCTAACATGCTTTTACAGACTCAGGTGCAAGCTAACAAAGTTGCACTTGAAGTTGCTCACCTTCAAGTTATGTTGGATCATTGGGGCAATGCCCCTTGTACTATTGCTCAGGTGCCCGCTTCGCCCACCTCTTCCCGCGGTCAATCACCCTCTTGGGGCTGATAGCGGAGTGGTTTTGTGCGTCCCCACTCTCATCCTCCGCTTCGGCGGGATTCTCGCACTCCTCGGCGAATCCGCTCTCCTCTGCCATGAGCTAGCCAGGGGTGGCCTTCTGGTAGTACTTCGAGGAGCGGTGGTGGCTGTTCCAAGTGTCCCTCTGATGACCCTCCTACTTCTAGATTTGGTTGGCCAGATACTGGTAAAAATTTTCCACATCTGGCACTTGCAATCTCGCTCCGCCGCGAGGATAAAGATAAAGAGAAGGAAATGCTATTTTTTTATGATCAGATATAAAACTCAGAATTTAATTCAAAAATCAAACACAATAACACAACATATACCCTGGGAAAACCCTCCACTTGAGGGAGAAAAACCCTGCAACAATATATCACTTAAATATTATTCAAGAATCAACAATGTCTTGTACAATAAGGCCGAATTCAAGGCCAAGTAAGAGCACCAACTCTAGATGCAAAATACAGATTACAATCTGCTCTCCTTAGATATTGAAATCTACTCTTAGAAATCTTCGACCTGCTCTTGAAGGAAATTCGCAATTGAAGGAAGGATGATCGAACTTGCTTGATGGTAAAATGAGAAGAGATGATCTTGTATTTATACATTGCTTGGGAGAGGTCACACCTCTTCAAGAACAAGGTCAGCCACAAGGAGAATAAATTACAAATTAAATAATTCAAATATCAAGGGAGGTCGGCCAAGACATGATAAACAAATAAATGAAGTGAAGCACCTCTTCACATGACAACATATAAATTAAATAGCTGGAAGCTATCATTTAATTTTTCTTCTCTAATTTGTGGCTAGAAGTGACACCCGAAGCTGCAACATTAACACTCCCTCTCAGCTAGGGAGGAGTACTTCCAGCTTTATAAGACATATCACCTCATCGTGATGTCAACCACCATGGCTACTCCCATGTGGAAAAGAAACATATCACCTCATCGTGATATCAACCACCATGGCTACTCCCATATGCGGAAAAGAAACATATCACCTCATCGTGATATCAACCACCATGGCTACTCCCATATGTGGAAAAGAAACATATTACCTCATCATGATATCAACCATCATGGCTACTCCCATGAATGGTA
>VDFB02353493.1:391077423-391136063 GCA_007258455.2 Sequoia sempervirens
AAAAACTGATTTTTGTGGGAGATGGAAAAAGAAGTCCAATCTAATTCCAAAAATTTTGAAAAAAATATTTTTAGAATCTTCAAACAAAATGTGACAATACTCTAGTTTGCATCATCTTCAAATTCCTCACATTTTAACTGCTATAGGTGTCCGAATGTCAAGATTTAGTTATAAAAAAAAAAAAATCAGTGTCCAGTTTGGCCAAAAATTGTAAACCACTATTGTTGGATCACCCTTCCACTAAATCACAAACAAATCATTCAAAAAACTAAAAGGTAGATACCTTCTACTCACTACATCTCGGATTCATATGTATTGAAGATTGCACTTAGATCACCACACTTGTCACTTTCACATATTTCACATCAAACACATTCTCTTGGTTAATCCACACAACAACTCACCTTGTATTTATACCATCTATGACCAAAAAAATAGGTCAGCACCGTACTCCTTGTGAAAGAAGTGAAGGGAAGACACCACAACTTTATTGGGACCCAATTATATACTAACACACTTTCACCACTTCCACACAAACAATACTATCTCTTGAATTAGCGCTAGCACATCAAGTCAGCCAAACCTATACTAACACTAACAACCGACCACAAACACACCTCTCTAGGTCTGGAAACATCTCGTGGACCACAAAAAAACATTCCAAAACATCTCAAAATATTCCACATCATCAAAATATTCCCCACTACTAGTACTGTAACCACATTCAAAACTTAAGAACACCTTTATTTTGTGCAACTACACACACTATCATGGACATCCAACACACCAAACCACCTTGTGAAACACCACAACACCTAAAATTCAAAGGAAGGTAGATACATATTATATAAGCGTGTTCCTATATCCGCAAGAAAAGAACCTTGATTGCAGAGAAACACAAAGCAATCTCATTTCTCCCAAATACCCTGTTTCACCAAACAAACATACTGTCAAACACAACTTTCAGTATAGAATGATCTAGAACCTAAAACTATGGATATAGAACCTCTGAACAACTCTAGTCATCATATCCAATCCACACAAGCATATATTCAACCAATAATAAATGTGGACCAAAACATTGAACACCACTCTATCACACTAAACTCTTGTTTATTCAAATTTTCTCAAAAGAACTTGGAAACCAAGTGAACCAACTACATTAGCAGCACTACTAACATCTCAGCAACACATCTACAACATCCGTAACATCTCTCATCAACTATAGCACATCCAATTATCTCTTCAAACACAAATTTTATAACTATACATCAATGACAATGCCAACATTATGTTGACATTAATACCAAAAACTCCAGGGTTCCAAAAACTCCAATGCTAGGGGTTGAAATCATCAACACCATCATCATTCCAACACTCTCTTCATACAAGGGGTTGAAATCAATGATAACACCCAAACAACTCAAGCTTCCAACAATATCCCCCTTTATCAATTATGGCAAAACCAATTCTAAAAAATTAACAACAACAAAAGCAACCAAAAATAAATCTACAACAAGCAGAAACAAATAACACTCCCCCTAACTGGGGAATCTCTAAAACTTCATATTCTCTTGCTTCTAAACACTCTCTCTCCTTGTGGTCTTTAGATCATATTCAACCGACTCTCTCCCAAGAAACTCTAGCTCTCTCCTACAATACTCTTCTGAACTATGGTTTTTCAACCACTTTAACTCTCTCCCCCTTTGAAATCAATGGTAAAGGGCCATAGACTCATCCAACTCTATTTTTTGTATTGAACTCTTTTTCTCTCCCCATTTGAGAACATTCAAAGGGAAACACGTGCACCTTTCATAAATCATCTGCATAGGATTTCTCTTTTTTTTTTTTTTCCCTTTTGATATCTACATAAACCACTTTGACACCACTTGTAACACCAGCAAGCAACTACACTTACTTTTTTTTGCATTCTCCCCCCTTAGAGGCACAAAATATTCTCCATCTGACTTCACCAACCAACAATACTACTACCTTCTCCCCCTAATAGGTAGCCATCATTATTCTGAAACAAAAGAATAATTCTTGAATTATTCCACTGGACTGATGTACACTCTTATGCATCTAGCTAAAGGAAGGAGAGGAAATAACCCCTAGCTTCTGCCAGAGATACTCAAATGTATCTTTAGGAAAAGCCTTTGACATGAATATGTAACTTGATCCTTTATAGGCACATACTTCAGGTTTGCCTCATTTTCTACAACCTTCTCTCTTAGAAAGTGATACTGGATTGAGATATGCTTTTTTCTTGAATGCATCACCAGATTCTTTGACATATTGATAGTACTTGTATTATCACACAAGATATAAATAGGTTCATCGTATGAAATTCTAATATCCTTCAATGTATGATTCATTCATAATACATGTGTGCAACAAGATGTTGCTCCAATATACTCTACTTTTGTACTAGGTAATGACACTGAGTCATATTTTTACTCAACCATGAAACCAATCTACTTCCAAGAAAGAAAGAACCTCCACTTTTACTTCTATTTTCATCCACACAACCTGCGCAATCTACATTAGTATAAGAAATTAAAGAGAAATTAGTATCCTTTGGATACCATAGACCATAATCTAGAGTGCCCTACAAATATCTGAATATCCTCTTTACTACTACCACATGCTATTCTCTAGGATCTTCTTGAAATCTAGCCACAAGACAAATTGCATGCATGATATACAGTCTAGTAGCATTTAGATATAACAATCCACCAATCATTGATTTGTACTTTCTCTAATCAGTCTTAGGAGATTCATCATTCTTGCTCAACTTGCAACTAGTAAACATAGGAGTACATACCATTTTATGGCCTTCCATTCCAAACTTCTTCAACATTTCCTTGACATACTTTGACTGTGAAATGAATATTCCTTTTTTCTATCAGACTAGTTTGTAGCCCGAGAAAGAAATTCATCTCCCCAAACATAGAAATTTCAAACTCTTTATGCATCTCATTTGTAAACTTCTTGCACATTTCCTCATTTCCTCTAAATATTATATCATCAACATACACAACCATAATCAATATTTGATCCTTCTCAACTTTTAAGTATAGATTTCTATCTATAGTACCTTTATTAAATCCTTGCTACAACAAGTATCTATACAATCTTCCATACCAAGCTCTGGGAGCTTTCTTGAGTCCATACAATTCCTTTTTCAATCTACAAACCATATTAGGATTATCTGATAACTGAAAGCCTCCTGGTTGTTCAATGTATACATCTTCTTCCAATTCACCATTCAAGAATGCAAACTTCACATCCATCTGATAAACCTTGAAATACTTATATGCTCCAAAGGGAAAAAACATCTTAATGGCCCCCATTCTTGCCACTAAATAAAAATTATCCTCAAAATCTATTACTTCCACTTGTGAGTAGCCCTTACACACAAGTCTAGCATTATTTTCAAATGACAACTTCTCCATTCTCATTCAACTTGTTTTAGAATATCCATTTATTTCCTATTACATTCTTGTTTGTTGGTCTTGGGACTAATTCCCAAGTCCGACTCTTCTCAATATGCATCATTTCTCCTTCCATAGCTTTGGTCCAATTCTCATCGTTACATGCTTCAATCACTATCTTAGGTTCTATTTTGGAAAGTAGACACAAATTTACCCATTCTTTTGTCATAACAACTTTTTTCTTATCAACACACCTATGATCTTATCACTAATGATCTGCTCTTCAGAATTATTCTTTTGCACATACTTAGGAATCTTAGGAATTCTTTCTAGAGCTTCTTCCTCTTCAACCTGCATCTCCTTTTCCTTTTCTTCTTCTCTTTCTTCTTCTTTGAAAGAAGACTCATCAGATTCATAACTTTCTATCAATACTAATATTTTATGTGTTTCTTCATCTACTTTGACACTTGCACTTTTAATTACCTTCTTCAGCCTCTTGTTGTAGCATCGATAAGCCTTAATTCTTGTAGAATATCTAAGGAATATTCCTTCCTCTAACCTTTCATCAAAACTTCCCAAGTTTTCTTCATCTCTTCTGATATAACATTTTCTTCCAAACACTCTAAAATATTTAACAGTAGGATTTCTTCCATACCATAGTTCATAGGGAGTCTTTGATTTGTTTACTCTTTCTTGTACTCTGTTGAGTATTCATACTATAGTATGAATAGCTTCTCTCCAATAGACATCTAGTAGATTTTATTCCTTCATCAGTGTCCTTGCTACTTCCTAAACTTTCATATTCTTTCTTTCCACCACTCCATTATGTTAAGGAGTTCTAGGAGCTAATAAATGCCTCTTTATCCCATGATCTTCACAAAAAATTTTGAACTCATTGGAGGTGAACTCTCCACCTCTGTCAAACCTTAAGCACTTGATTTTCATATCCATTTCATTCTCAACCATAGCCTTAAATGCTTTAAACTTGTCTATAGCTTCTAATTTTTCTTTGAGAAAAGTTTCCCAAGTCATTCTAGAGTAATCATCAATTAGCAACATGAAATAATTGTCACCTTGAAAGATTCTTGTTCGTGTAGGTCCACATAGGTCTATATGCACCAATTCCAAAGGTCTTATGGTAGAATATTGTTTGATATTGAACCTCTTTCTTGTTTTCTTGCCAACATGACATTCCTTGTAATCTGCATTGATAGCTTTGCAATTTTTGGTAGATCTCTCACAGTTTGAGTAGAGTTGATCCTCACTAGGCTATCAAAATTTATGTGACACATTCTTCTATGTCATAGCCAACTTTCATTGATTTTATGTGACACATTCTCCACCATAGCCTTAAATGCTTTGAACTTCTCAAAAGCTTCTGAATTCTCTTTTAGATATGTAATCCAAGTCATCTTGGTATAATCATCAATGAACATCATGAAATGCATGTCTCCTTGTGGACTCTTAGTCCTCATTGGTCCACATAGATCTATATGCACCAGATCTAATGGATTTGATATGGAATACTCCTTAGTAGAATAATTGCTTCTTGTATACTTTCCTTCATGACATAGCTTGCAATTGATTGACTAAGGTTTCTTAATTCTTGGCATATCCTAGACTAGCCCTTTTAAACAAATCTTGGCAATATCACCAAAATTCATGTGTCCTAACATTTTGTCTCATTGTCATCATTCATCCTTCTGCATAGTGAGACAACTATTTCCATTCAACTCACTAAGGTGATAAATATCAGTCTATCATGCCTCCTTCGACAATCAGCTCATTGATACTTGATTCTTTGATTTCACAACCATTAGTACTAAAGGATAACTTGTATCCTTTATCAAAAATCTAACTGACGCTCAACAAATTATTTTTTAATTCGTCAACATACAAAACATCATGTGTCTTTGTTTTACCACCATCAAGACTTAAAGTACCCTTACTAGAAATTTTTCCAATTGAATTGTTTCCAAGGGTAATGGAAGCACCTTAAAATTTCTTGAAATTCATTAACTTGACTTTATCTCTAGTCATATGACTAGAGCAACAACTATCAATAATCCACATGTTCTTCTCCTTCTAAGCATGTAAATCAGTATAAGTAATCATAGACTATTATGACTTATTTTCTTTAGGAACCACCTTACATACCTTCTCTAGAACATGCTTATTTGATAACGGGGAACTCACAAAATTACTTTTGTAGTTCCTTGAAAAGTGTCCAAAATTATTGCACTTGAAATAGATAACATTAAAATTGAATAGAGGTGCAAATGCATTATTATTGGTCAAGAAAATTATTTCTTCTTACCAAAACTATTTTACAATCCATATCCTTATGTTCATAATCATTACAACTAAAACAATAACCATAGAAAGAAAAACTTGACTTGGTATTGTATCCTCGCCTTCTAGATCTCCTCCTTTTGTTTTGTACTTGAATAAAGCCATAATTCTAAGTCATACTTATATCACTTGTCATTGTCTTTTCCGATCTTGAACTTTCAGAACCTCACTTTTGGACTTTCCTTAGTAGCCTTCTCTGACTGTTATGTCACCTTTTTCTTCTAATCATCAAAACCTACTTTGGTTTTTCCATGTGAAACTTTATGACCTTCCAATATCTGATCTAGGGTTTCAATAGTTTTACTAAACTTCAACTATATTTGCTGATTTATTTTCTCAAGCTCTTTTTTGGCTACAACAATTTCTTCTTCAAGCTTCGAGATCATAATCTTTGTCTCTTGAAAGTAATTTTTTTGTTAGAACTTATTCAACCCTCTTTTCTTCTTCTGTTTGAGTCTTCAAATCAACAATCATCTTTTCAGCAATCTTCAAATCTTTTTCTATTCTTTCTTTGGCTCTTACTTCTACAATTTTGACATTCAACTTCTTGATTTCTTTTTTGACCCATAATAAGTTCTCCATAAGATCTGCTTCTTCACCATTTTCTTTGAAACCCATTTCAACATCACCATAAATAGTTTCAAAAGTCATGAACACAACTTTTCCATTTTCATCTTTGGATGCATCTTCATCCTCTTCTTCAGTAGGATATTCTTCTTCCCCATTAGTATGGAAACTCTTATGTTTTATGTGACCTTTGGATCTTCTCTAAAAATATTTCTTTCCATTCTTTTTTTCAGCATTCTTAGTATTCTTATGAGGAAACTTAGCCATGAAATGTCCAACTTCTCCACAATTGAAACACTTGAAAGGTAATTTACCTTTATACTTACTAGAACCTCTTTGAAATTTTCTAACAAAATTTTCTTCTTCTGAATCTAATCCATAATCATAACCTTGATCAACTTGCTTCAAATATAGTCCAAATGCAACTTCTTTCCTTATAGAATATTCACTTTCAAATCTCATTTCAAATGCAACTAATGTTCCATGCAACTCAATCAACTTTAAATTATTCAGATCTTTAACTTCTTCAATACCATAGATTTTAGGATTAAACCTTCTAGGTAGGGATCTGAGAAACTTCTTCACAACAACCTTCTCTTCCAAGCTTTCACCAAGACCTCAAATATGGTTGACAAATTCATCAACTCGGAACATGAATGTAGCAATGTTCTCATCTCCTTTCATCCCTAGACCTTTAAACTGAGATCTATAAGTCTACAACTTTGCTTCTTTGACTTTATCATCACCTTCATAGCGAGTTTCCAACTTTTCCCATATTTCCTTTGTTGTTCTACACTCCATCACTTTCACAAATTTAGTGTTAGTCAAATCACATAAAATAGCATTTATAGCCTTAGCATTGAGCTCAACAACCCTCTTTCCTATTGAATCTCAGGGAGGAAGATTTTCAAGAGGCTCATATTCTTCTACAACTGAAATCCAGATGTCCATTCCCAAAGCCATCAAATATGAATATATCCTAACTTTCCAAAAATGCAAAATTAAATCCATCAAAAATTGGTACTTTGTTTCCAGAAGAACTTTCCTATGCCATCTCGGATCTACCTTAAGCTATTAAAAATTTTCAAAGGAACTTAGCTCTAACACCAATTGAAGGGCATACAATTTTACTGAAGAGGGGGGTGAATTAGTTGATCAAAACAATTCTAGAAACCTTCAAAACTCTTATATATATTTTCAACATGAAGAGCATTGAACCATACAAGCTAGTAATTAAAAAATGACACAAGATAACACATAACACTAGATTTATATGTGGAAACCAAAAATGGGAAAAACCATGGTGAGAAACTCTCACAAGTAGGAATATAATAAGTAAATTTTATAATATGATGTAGGCACCAACCTACTGGAGACACCAATCCCAAAAAGAATCTATAGGCACCAACTTACTAGAGACAACAATCCCCACTAAAGAGAGACACCAATCCCCAATTAGAACAATACAATAGGTAGAACACTAATCTTATTGAAATATATAAATAATGGAAAATTTGAAATTTAACTTTGACATGCTCCAGAAACATAGTAGACACTCTCTCACACTAAGAATGTCCCTTTGATATTGGTTCTTCCTCTTGTCTTCACACTTCTATCACATACCTTATATGCATTATACTTGCATACAACAAAGTTGTACATTCCACTCTTGTGACACTCATGCATACTTACAATGCATCTGAATATTTAAATAATATACATGATATTACATTAACACTCTTCTATGTTGGCCAGGGATGTACAAAAAACTAAACAACATAAGGTGGACCTAAATTCAAATTACATGAAGTGTGTAATACAATGGTCCAAACTTGCTGCCAAAAGAACTTGACACCTTGCACCACCACATAGACCTTAAATAGGTCCTATCCTCACTCCAAATGCATGATTTGAATTCTACATGCTTTATTCCATTACCGCACATGCCTCAAACTTTGAATAGCTTGAATGACCTGATCTAGTTCACACTTCTTACACACTAAGCCATGCCGCCAAAAACTCAAGAAACTAATAGAACTAGTGTAGACATACTCTCCTTGTAAACTATAGAGCTATCCTGCATTTTTGAAATAAATGCCAACCATATTAATGAATCTCTCTACCCAAAATATATCCTTTTAGACCACCATACTCATGTTGATTTCATACTTGACATGGTATAATAAATGCATTAACTATCTAAAGGCAGTCCCACCACTACTGACATGGTACATGATACCTAAATATATTAGACAGTCTACACACTAACAAACAACATGCTTTGGAACCTCGAATCAAATGAGAATTCTAGTTCTCCTAAAATCTTCTTCATCTTTGACAACCTTCACATTTAACCACCTTGGCACCCTTTGATAACCACTATCAGTAGTAATGACCTGCTGACATCAATTTGACATCAATGACAACCCATGGTCAACAATTGCTTCATATTTTTTGGAGGGTCACATGGACCTAATATTTTTTCTCTCATATCCAAAGATAACATTCATTGTACAATTTGGTAGAAGTAGTCCTAGGGCCCGGTCATGGTGAGTCCTCCATCTATCACTTATCTTCTTCACTTGTACATTTCATTGCATTTGCATAATTTCTCTTTTGGAGAGGAGTTTTATTTCCCACTAGGTTTTCTCTTTTACTCAACTTTATAATAAATTTGTACATGAGTACCTAACATGTCCTAGTAGATGGCATTCATCATCATGTACACATTACTCCCTAGGTTGTACTTAAGGTGTTAGTTTAAATAGAGACATTATCTATCTAGTTAGCTTTTATCCTACCTAGGAGAGTCCTAATCACACTAGTTAAGTCTCCACTTAGGGAATTTTAGGATTTTGTGTCACTTCATAGCATTGAGATATGTGGCCTCTATTGGAAACACAAGGGTAGACAATTGAGAGGGGGGAGGGTGAATTAGTTTTCACAAAAATTATACTTATTAAACTTATTCTCAGATCTAATAAATAAACATGAGAGCATAAACCATCACCACATCAAAAACACACATAACACCAAGATTTTTTATGTGGAAACCTTGTTAGGGGAAAAACCACAATGGAGGTTAATCCACAAGATTATACTCTATTAAAAGTATAAAAGAATTATAAATAGGGAATGCACATGCATTCAGGCACACTACCTAGAGCTCACTGCTCAAATACAAAAGGCTTACTTCCCAAAAGAAGACTCGCTATCTTTGTATAGTCACATTTAGATTAAATCCAGAAGATTTTGAACTGAGAAAATAGCATCTTCTAATGCCTGGTTATAGTTCTGGTTAATCACATAAACACTTTCTTCTGCTTACTCTTCTTCATACTTTACTTTTTCCCTTGAAAGATTAGAACATTAATTGCACACAACACTCGCACACCATGTCATCAAATGGTATAAGCAATCGATCATATATATCCACAACTAGGGATAACATCAACTACATGTCAGTCCAACAAAATATAAAATTTGTACAAACTATCGGCCCAAATCAATAAAGAATTTATCAATGTGAACCAAAAAATGTTGGCCAAGACATAGTAAGGACCCAAAACAACATTCTCGAACATGAAACACCTTAACCAATTATGCCTCGAAGATCCACAACACGCTACAATCACCCTATCAGCCAAGAACATGAAAAACATGAACACACAGAAGAAAATCACCAATTGCGAGCAAAAAAATCAATGCGAACCAACAACACAGATAGAGAAAAATCTAGAAATATCCACAAGCATCATGAATCACCATAGAAGTATCCACAACAACTGAAATTAATAGAATCACATCATATTCTTTTAGGAACACCAACTGAAGTAACATAACAATTGTCAAAATACATATACTCATAACTCGATCAAATCTTCATGCAAACCTCTAAAACTTCATGTGGATAAAAAGAATATACTTGTCAAAAAACCATTTAATTTGCATCCTCTTATCATCAATATACTGAGCTAGCCACCATACTGAACTTCATTGCATCACCGACAACCTACAACTTATTTTATTACAATTTTCTCAATATCCTCGACATATACATCCTTAAAAACTTTAATGCCAATAGTGTTGACACCAACGACAACCACATATCAGATATATCCAACAATCTCCCCCTTTGGCATTGATGGCAACACATGATGTGAAAAAAACCATCAACACAGCTTTCACTTATCACTTTCTCCCCCTTAGATTTTGACTCTTTTCTTCACAGTTTTTCACATGACTCTTCTCCCCCTTTGACATCAATGACAAAGATGCGCATTATATTTCTCCACACAAGATTTGAACTATATTTTTGAACATCTAACTACTCCCCCTGAGTAGCAGCCACCACAACATCAATCTGGATCACAAGATATGACTATGAAATGCATGAACTGATGCAAGTCAATGCACCTTAATTTTGATTAGGAGGCGTAATCACCCCTAGCTTCCCTCTGAGATACTCAAAAGTATCCTTAGGAAAGGGCTTGGTAAAGATATCTACAATCTTTTCCTTAGTGGGCACATACTCCAATCCGACTTCCTTTTCACTCACCTTCTCTCTCAAAAAGTGAAACTTGATAGGTATATGCTTGGTTTTTTAATGCAACAACGGATTGTTAGAAATGTTAATTGCACTTGAATTATCACAGAATATAGCAATAGGTTCATCATACACAACTTTGATATCTTTCAACATCTGCTTCATCCATAATACTTGAGTACAATTGTTAGCAACAACAATGTATTCTACCTCTATAGTAGATAAAGAAATGGTATTTCACTTCTTACTTAACCATGAAATCAGCTTCTTTCCCAAGAAAAATGCACCACCACTAGTACTCTTTATGTCATTCACATATCCTGCCCAATCAGCATTAGTAAAGGTACTCAAAGTAAAGTCATCTTCTTTAGGATACCATAGGCCAAAATCAACTGTCCCCTTCAAGTACCTAAAAATCCTCTTCATAGCTATCACATGAGATTCCTTAGGATCAGCTTGAAATCTTGCAACAATGCATACGACATTCATGATATCAGTTCTAGTTTGATTCAAATAGAGCAATCCACCAATCATGGATTTGTATCTAGTCTGATTTGTTTTAGGAGAATCATCATCTTGTGTCAACTTACATTCAGTCACCATAGGTGTACCAACTTTCTTTGAATCTTCCATACCAAACTTTTTTAGCAATTCTTTCACATACTTGGATTGAGATATAAAGATCCCTCTATCTAGCTAATTAATTTCCAATCCCAAAAAGAATTTTATTTCTCCAATCATAGACATCTCAAACTCACTCTACATCTCATCAGCAAACTTCATGCACACACTATCATCTCCTTCAAAAATGATATCATCAACAAAGACTTCAACAATCAAATCTTTATCATGATCAATCTTGAAATACAAATTACTATCAGCAGTACCTTTATTAAATCAAAGCTTCAACAAATACTTGTCCAATCTGGCATACCATGCTCTTGGGGCTTGCTTAAGTCCATATAATTATTTCTTCAACTGGAAAACCATATCTCCCTGATCATTTAATTGAAATCCATTAGGTTGCTCAATATACACTTCTTCCAATTCACCATTTAAAAATGTTGATTTGACATCCATCTAATAAACCTTGAAGTTCTTGTAAGCAGCATAAGCAAGAAATAGTCTCACAGCTTCAATCCTAGCAACAGGAGCAAAATTTTCTTCAAAGTCAATTCCTTCCATCTGAGAATATCCTTTACACACTAGTCTTGCTTTGTTTCTAACAAATTCACCTTGCTCATTCAGTTTGTTCTGAAAGACCCATTTGGTTCCAATTACATTTTTGTCCTTAGGTCTAGGAACAAGAATCCATGTATCATTCTTCTCAATTTGTAGTAGTTCTTCTTTCATTGCTTCAACCCAATGTTCATCTTTGCATGCTTCATTGACACTATTAGGCTCAGTCTTTGAGATCAAACAGTATTCTTCTGCAATTCTTCTCCTAGTTTGAACACTTTTGTTCTTATCACCTATAATATGATTTTCTGAATGATTTAGTCTTACATACCTTGGAGTCTTAGGGTGTTCTTGAACTTCAGGCTCTTGTGATCTCACTTTTGCACTTTCACTAGTTTCTTCCTCTTGATTTTCCTAATTCACCAGAATGATTTGGACTTGATTTAGAGTCTGCACTTTCTTTCCTTTATCTAAACTATCATTTTGATCATCTAAATCATATCCATAGGTTCTAGATGGTCTAACTGTGTCTTCATCAACCTTGACATTAGCACTTTCAACTACTTTCCTCAATCTCTTATTGTAGCATTGGTAGGCTTTGCTTTTAGTAGAATAACCAAGAAAGATTCCTTCATCACTTCTCGCATCAAACTTTCGTATATCTTGATCTCTTTTGATATAGCATTTACTTCCAAATATTTTGAAGTATCTAACAATAGTCTTATGACCAAACCATAGCTCATAAGGAGTCTTACCAGTATCACCTTTGACATGTACCCAGTTGAGAGTGTAAATGGCAGTACTCATAGCTTCTCTCCAGTAGTTATGGAGAACATTTCCTTCCAGCATCATAGTCCTAACAGCTTCTTGAATTGTCATGTTCTTCCTTTCCACAACTTTATTTTGCTGAGGGGTCTGTGGGGAAGATAATTGTCTCTTTATCCCATGCTATTCACAAAAATAATTAAACTAACCAGAAGTGAATTCACCATCTCTATCTGATCTCAAACATTTAATCTTTAGACCTATCTCTATCTCAACCATAGCCTTAAAAATCTTTAATTTCTCTAGAGCTTCATATTTTTTCCTTAAGAAAGTAACCCACATCAATCTAGAATAATCATCAATAAGTAACATGAAATGTTTGTCTCCTTGTAAACTTCTGACTCTAGAAGGACCACATAAGTCAGTATTCACAAGCTCCAACACTTCATTTGAACAATGTTGTTTTCTCTGGAATGAAACTCTAGTTTCCTTCCCTAACTAATATTCCTTGCATATAGTATTAGTAGGTTTTATCAACTTAGGAAGATCTCTCACTGCCTGAGTAGAACTTATCTTGATAATATTGTCAAAGTTTACATGACACAATCTCCTATGCCACAACCAACTTTCATCAACTTGAGCAATCAGACAACTTTTACTAGCTCAACACTCAGGTGAAAGATATTACCTTTTGGTTTTTTACTAGATGCAATCACATTTCCGGAACTCCCCAATATTCTACACTTTCCATACTTGAATTGAAGATTGTATCCCTTGTCAACCATCTATCCAACACTTAAGAGATTATGCTTCGAACATTCCACATATAGGACATCATCAGTATTATGCTTACCATCAAGAGAAATGGATCCTCTGCCATGGATTACACCAGCTTTGTCATCACCAAATCTTACAACACCACCATCATACTTTTCCAAGCTCACAAATTTACTTTTATCACCTGTCATGTGATAAGAGCATCCACTGTCAATCACCCATTCATCTTTTTCTTCAACTCTAGCAGCTAGAGCTTTCTCCACATTTGTGCAACTATCAGATTCAGTAGGTACTAGATCATTTTCCTTGATAGCAATAAATACCTATTCATCCTCACTTACATTCCCTTTATCAGATTCATCATTTGTCACACCTTCATCAGCAGCATAATAACACTTTCTTTGGAATCTAGGCTTGTTAGGTCTTGGCTTAGGAACTCTTTCCGGACACCTTGAGGCAAAATGACCTATCTTATTGCAAGAAAAACATTTAAGAGGAAATTTCCCTTTATACTTACCTTCTCCTCTAGCTACCCTCTTGACAATAAGTGCTTCAAGCTCATCTAGTTTTCTCTCTTCTTCTTCAATCTCTCTCATTTCCTACTCATACTTGGACATTTTTCTAGAAGAAATTTCTCCTAGATCATATCTGTGCTTATCTTTTCCAGAGATAGTAGCTTTGAATGCAGATTCTATCTTAGGACTTGAGAATCACCAAACTTACTTAACTCAAAAGCAACAAGCTTACCAATCAACATGTATTTGGTTACATTTGTCACAGTCTGAATGTCCCCAATAGCAATAGCTTTGTTCTTGTATGTAGCAGGCAAGGATTTGAGCACTTTAGCAACAATCTTTGATTCTTCCAATGTTCCACCAACACATCTGATACTACACACAAGTTCATTCACTCTCTACATAAAATAAGTGATGTTATCATCTTCAACCATTCTCAACATTTCATATTTCCCTTTCAGGCTTTGCAACTTAACAATATTCACATGGGTATCACCTTCATACAAGGTTTCCAACTTTTTCCAGATCTCATAAGCAGTCTTCAGCTCCATCACATTTGTCATCTTGGAATTAGTTAGAGCACTCAAAAATGCTTCCTTAATTTTACATGCAGTAGAAGGACCATTATGTGGGATGATATATCTATTATTTGTAATTGTCCAATAAGGTTCACCAATGCATCTCAGATGATACTCCATTTGAGTCTTCCAAAGAGAATAATTAGTTCCATCAAATCTTGGACTATCCTTCTTATATGTTGCCATCCTGGATCACCTTAATCTATTAAAATTATTCTAAGGAACCTTCTCTGATACCAATTGTTGGCAACACAAGGGTAGACAACTAAGAGGGGGGTGAATCAGTTTTCACAAAAATTATACTTATTAAACTTATTCTTAGATCTGATAAATAAACATGAGCAAAAACTATCACTCTATCAAAAACACACATAACACCAAGATTTTTTACGTGGAAACCCTGTTAGGGGAAAAACCATGATGGAGGTTAATCCACAAGATTATACTCTATTAAAAGTATAAAATAATTATAAATGGGGAATGCACATGCATTCAAGCACACTTCCTAGAACTCACTACTCAAATAAAAAGGATTACTACCCAAAAGAAGACTCACCATCTTACAGTCACATTCAGATTAAATTTGAAAGATTTTGAACTGAGAAAATAACATCTTCTAATGCATGGTTATTGTTCTGGTTTTAAGCACATACACACTTTCTTCTGCTCACTCTTCTTCACACTTTACTTCAGCCTTCAAAATATTAGAACATTATTCACACACAACACTCGCGTACCATGTCATCAAATGTTATAAGAAATCGATCATATATATTTGCAACTAGGGATAACATCAACTACATGTCGGCCCAATAAAATATAAAATGTGTACAAACTATCGGCCCAAATCATCAATAAACAATTTATCAATGTGAACCAAACAATGTCAGCCAAAACATAGTAAGGACCCAAAATAACATTATCAAACATGAAACACCTTAAAGAATTATGCCTCAAAGATCCACAACATGCTATAATCACCCTGTCAGCCATGAACATGAAAAACATAAACACACAAAATAAAATCACCAATCGAGAGCACAATGATCAATGTGGACCAACAACACAGATAGAGCATGATCTAGAAACATCCATAAGCATCATGAATCACCACAGAAGTATCCACAACAACTCAAATTACTAGAATCACATCATCTTCTTTCAGGAACACCAACTGAAGTAATAGAACAATTGTTAGAACACAGATACTCATAACTTGATCAAATCTTCATGCAAACCTCTAAAAATTCATGTGGATAAACTAGATATACTCATCAACAAACCCTTTAATCCACAACCTCTTAACATCAATATACTGAGCTAGCCACCATACTGAACTTCATTGCATCACCGACAACCTGCAACTTATTTTATTACAATTTTCTCAATATCCTTGACATATACAACCTTAAAGACTTTAATGCCAATAATGTTGACATCAATGACAACCACATATCAGCAATATCCAACAGCCTCATCACTTGAGACACCCATTGCATGCACACTTTCCACTTTCTCACACACTTGTCAAGTGAGCTCACAAGTGTTGCACCTATGGAGAGGTAGTCAGAGTTTCACTCCTACCTTCTCACCTCATCTACCTTTCCTATATAAGAAAGGATCATCATTATATATTTACACTCTCATTTTATATATATATATATATCCTATTGTACTCATATTTTGTTCACTAGTGGAAGAATGTTTCATGCTTTTAGGTCTTGTCATTCCCCAACACAAATTAGGGAGATGGTAAAAATATAATAATGAATACATTGATAGATGAAAGGATGGGTCCTAGCTACAAGGCATGATGAGGTGCCAATGCACAAATAGATGAATCTCTTATAACTAGAGAAAATGAGAAAACCTCATAGGAAAAAAGTACTCTCCAAAAGAGATAAAATGAAATAAATGTGTGCTAGAGAAATAAGGAAAGGAGGATTCGATATGATCCCCCAATTACTAATTCTATCACACAATTATAATGAACATGTCCCCCAATAGGAGAGAGAGTACGGGAATATGAATTCCCCAATAAAGAAGTACCTAATATATGTCAATGACTTAAGCTTGAAGATGGAATATGGTCCACTATATAAACTAATATTTCTCCCCTTAGGAAGAAATAGATCCATTGGCGATTGGAGAATCCATCAATACAAATCAAAATGTGTATCTTTGAAAAATAATCAAATATCCACATGATGAAATCAGGTGATGCCAATCTAAAATACTACAAATAATGATGTAGAACAATCTCTACATACAATTACGATGGGATAATAGTGGTGATGGAGCTATAATTGAAGAAGGGATGAATATCCTTAATGAATCTTAAATGTACAATATCAAACTTCATAAACAAGGATGATATATCTAATTTATTAATCCCAATTAGTTGTGTCTAGAAGAGGATGAATGACCTGCTACACTAAATTAATAGGGGCTATGCCTATAGTGATACAATATCAAGAACAACATAAGATGAAGATGCAATGTTGATAACTTAGTGGAAGCAAGGAGACAAGCCTCTGAACCATGAAAACATGCAAGACTTGTGATATGCACAATCTCCTCTAAATTATCATTCAACAAAGGGTATGTTATCTATATCATTAAGGGGAATGATAAAATATATAGTAGGATTATCTAGCAATGGAGAGATATGAGCGTCTCCATAGATATCCTAGTCTAGTCAAAAGTGTATGTGGATAATAATTTCTTGATACAATACACATCATGTTAAGATCAACATTCAAACAAATTAATCTTACAACATGATCAATGATCTTACCCCATGTTGGTCTACTCCTTGGTGTGTTTGGTTTAGGTATGAGTCCATAAAAATAAGGAAAATTATTAGGCAACCTAAGATGTGTTGAGATGTCATTTTGTGAAGACATAATTATCTTTTTCCAATATTATAAAAAAAAATATAAAAAACCCATGCAAATGATAAAATCATAGACCAATAACCTTAGAGCATATAAATTAGCTAAAACGAAGTCATCTCATGCAAAAATAAAATTTCTAGGTGCCAAGATGTCCAATTAATTAAACAAAATCTTAAATAATGAAAAACTAAATAGAAAATACTTGGGGTAGATTCTACAAAAATATTTCATGAAGGTTTTCATAATAATACTAGAGTAGAACAATATAAGCTTGGTAAAATAGGTTCAAATTTAGATGTACTTGCAAAAGATTACAAACAAGACATAACTGGGAATATTAGTGATAGAATATTGTAATTATGTTGTAAAGAAAACATATTGGGGACTATTATCATCATCTTTTTTTAGTTAAGTATACATTATATCATTTGCAACCATACTTGAGTGTTTTCAGTCATAGGATTGAGTGATTTTTAGGTTTTTGTTATTTTTGAATTATTTTCATTCATTATATAGTTGTGTTTAGCCTCTATATTACTTACATTCAGTATTTTTAGTATTGTAGTTGCTATACCATTTTTATATTATTAATTTAATCAAAATTTGGATTTCTCTTATCACTCATTTACAACTATAGGTTTACAATTTTTTAAAAAATATTCTTGCATTATTTTGTTTGTGAGGGATTTCAACCATTGGATCTATTGAAATAAATTATTCAAATAATTTTTCTATTGATTTGGATAAGTTTACAAATTATTTATGGCTACAACATTTTCATTTCATCTTGTATATAATATAATTTTCTTAAATTTATGAAGGTTTTTATATAAAGTATAGTTTTTCAATCTATTGTAACTCAAAAAAGTTATTATATTTCCCTATTGGAGGTTCTATATATTCTTCAATCCATAGTGGAAATAGAGTGACACAATAAAAAAATTGGTTGTAGGTTCATAAGACAACCCTTTGGCCTTGCAAGAGATTGAGGATATACTCAAGCATTGGGGAGAAAGCATCATTTTCCAACAAATCAAGAAGGAGAATAATTTGAGTTGGTTGCATTCCTTTCCCAATAATGGAAAGGAACAATCATGGATCTTGTCACCCACCTTCTCAAGGTTTCTATTCATTATGTTGATAAACTAACTAATATTTCTCCTCAATTTGTCATTTTTTTCAAGTGATTAAATTACAAAGGGTTTCATAAAAATACTATGGATAATGCAGATAGGAGATGTTGTAGTACTTATTGGTAGAAGCAATTTCACATGATAGGGACAAGATCTAAACTCTATGGAAAATACAACATGATTCATAATGTAGGAACAATGATACTCGAGCATTTGAGATTGTATGTGATTTTTTAGAAGAGTTTTTCACTTGATAGGAATAGGACCCAAACTTTGTAGATATTACAACATGATTCATAGTGTTTGAATAGTGATATTTGAATGTCTGAGTTGACAATACCTTAAGGGAAAACAATTTTGGGATGGTTAGATTCTCACATCCCATTTTTAGTATTAGATCCATAGAGACGACTTCTATCATATTCCTTTTTGAGATAGGCTAAAGATAAAGCAAGAAAAATTAAAAACAATAATTTTTTAAGTAGGCCTAATCACTTTATTTTTAAAAGTGCGCCTTCATGCATTATTTTTTGCGTTATGTAATATTTAAAATGTTATTTCTTCACTTTGTGTAAAATATAATTTTAAAAAGGGTCTTTGGATGTAATTTAAAAGTATTTTTAAATACTTGGAGGGAAAAGGTAAAATAAATCTTGTGGTTTGAGAGATCACAATCATGCTCCACCTTCGATCTTTATCAAGCAATTCTATACCTTCATCCATTTTCAACCAAAATTTCCATATCCATAACTTAACCATTTTATCAAAAAACTTACTCATTTTCTATTAAAACACCGTTATGCTTTGTCCTATATTACTAGTCACATGGGCCTTTCCCTCTGTAAAGTATATCTCCTTCTCAAGCCCTCTCCTTGTGCCACTTGGCACAATCTTGTGGTTTGAGAGAGCACAATCATCCTCCACCTTCAATCTCTATCAAGCAATTCTATCCCTTCATCCATTTTCGACCAAAATTTCCATATCCATAACTTAACCATTTTATCAAAAAACTTACTCATTTTCTATTAAAACACCGTTATGCTTTGTCCTAAATTACTAGTGAACACACATCAAACACATCCGATTGATAATGTTGAACAAATCTAACAACGATAGCCTGATATGTAAGAACTTTTGTCCTGCTCACCCGCGTACAACAGTTTGTTCTTAGTCACCACCTTCATTAAATAAGAGCCGAAAAAAAATCTCCGAAAAATTAGGGCGCGAAAAATTAGCGCCCGACAAATTAGGGCGCGAAAAATTAGGGTACGCTACCTTAAAATTCTGTACGACTACAGAAATAGAGTTGAGTGGGTGTTCTGCGACCACACGAAAATTCATGTCCACTCATTTCGCAGAATAGCAGAATTTCATACCAACGTTTGAGCGTGAGTGATGTCGATAACTACAAACTACAAAATGTTTAAATCCAACTTAATACACTATTTTATTTCATTAAATTTCCTCCGTTCATTCTGTTTTTTCTGCATTGTCTCCGAGCTAAAAAATCTCATGTTTCTGGACTGACAGAGAGTAAGATGGATACATTTGATGGAGAAAACAAAATACAGAGATTCCAGTCACTCCAAGGATAGCAGAATTTCATTCAAACTTTGGGACTACAACTTCCTTCAGTCACTTTCATCCTTATTGTTGATATCAACACTTTTGGATTCAACTGCGTATGTTTTTTTGTCGATGTTTCGGATCACACTCAGTAATCCATTATAACTTCATGGACTGTGGAAAACTCGTACCAGCTATATCAACACTATTGTTTTGAAATTCTAAATACTAATCATTAAGTGTCTCAAGGTATTTATTTTCTATTGTATCTTCTATATATTTAATTCATCTTACATTGTAGACAAGTATAAGATCTCGAACCAGCTAGAGAGTTTTAAGTATCTATGTGTATTTACAATATTATTACTGTAGAGACATTTTTTAGAGCTTTCAAGATGGAAAAAGATAATACATTTATCTTGAGAACTTTAAAGAAGAAGAATTCAAATTAGGAATCCTATCGAGATTATATGAGCATTCTTGAAATTAAAAAATGTGTGTTTTTGCATGCTTACAATGAACAATTGAAGAAAACTAGGAGTTAATAGACAAAAACCAACTTCTAACTAGGACAAGAATTCTATTAATTACAAACAACTTAGTAGACCATTATAAGATTTAATGTTTTGAACATATAAATAATAGAACTCAAGTGATTATGACTAAAAGAGGGGTAAAATTTTATTCAAACCAAAAAAGAGCAATACAAAGCAAGGGCATTACACATTCTTATCAATCTCTACTAATTGGTCCAACTTTTGTGACAAAGCCAGAGGTAATTGACCCCTTTCCACAATATTCCAATCTTGCAGACATTTAGACTAGATTACAAAGCAATACAAAGCAAGGGCAGAACTCAAGTGATTATGACATGCAACATTTAAACTAGATTATAATAATATAAAAATTGTTAGATTTGTCTTATACATAGATAAAACATTAGATGACATGTCCTTTAGTACCTTTATTAAGTTTGATTTTGATGTGAGATAAATGCTAGTTATTCCATGTGAATAACGGTCATCGAGGATCTTTCAATTGGTTCATAAGTAATTTTTTTGTGTAACTAACCCATCATCGTGGAAGAAAATTATTTATGAGGTTCTTTTTTAATATAACAAATTAATCAATGTTTATGACTTGGACCTCTCACCTTGTCATAATAGTTAAGTGTTCTTACCACTCAAACAAAGAGGTGGTCCTTAGATGACTCTCCATTTATTATTTTAACCTGTAGTGTTCATGTCTTCATTTGTTTTAGTAATTTTAAAATTAATAAAATATCCTCTCATTTTACTTGTATAGGTTGAATATATTATGAAACATCCATGGAAGTGTAGAGTTTTAAGATGGAAGACCTAGAATTTTAACAAAATATTTAAACAAGACATTAATTTTTCAATGTGCATGAAAGAAGTTTATGAATAAGTCCAAATGTCATTCTATTTCCACCTTCCCTAATAATTTGTACATAGTAATATTTCATTCAATTATTCTTAAAATAAAATTTATTTGTTTTTCTATTTCACATAAGAATATCAAACCAAATATAATCTAACTATTAATAATATTTTTTGATTATTTATTTATTTTTAGAATGTAGAGTAAGAGAAGAAAAAATATTTTGGAATTAACAATATTAATTTTAATATTTTGTAGGCTCAACATCATTGTGAGTTTTGTTTTTTTTCAAGTATCTCAACTATGTAGAATTCTGCCCTAATTTTAATAAATTTAAAGTTAAGTAGGATTTGGATTTAATTATAATAGAGTAGACTATTTACTTTTTGGGATTTGAATAAATAGTTTCTTTAGGCAATGACATGTGAAGTACTAATTTTTGTATACATGTGAATTGTATGAGAAAGAACTCTTTGCAATTACAATTTGCTTAGTTAAAATGGCTACACTCATTACTCTTCTTGACGATATTTTTCATGCTTATGGAACCATTAATGAGATCACACCTTTTGCAACAACTTTGATCAAGTAAGTTTATATATAATACAATATATATTATTATGATAACCATTTCTTGTCTATGTTGGTGTTATTTATGTATATAAATTATTTATTTTTATTTTAATATTTAGGTGGGATATGTTGATAATGGATTACCTTAAATAATATATGAAAACTATTTTCCAATTCACCCATAAAACATACATGAAAATAATTATTGAGGCAAATAAGATACATGGTTAGGACATGCACAAGTGGATGCATGATTATGTAAGTTATTTGATTACAATTAAATCCACTTTAGTGTTGAAAAATTTAAAGTTTTAGTATGTTTTGGTTTTTTTTCAAATGATCTGTTATTATATATCTAATGGTTTATTTATTATTTTAAATTAAAATGAAATTATAATTTTGGGACAACTTTGAGATGTAAAATGGATTGGGAAGGATACACACGAGTGAATGGTTGTGGAGAGGGTTATTATGATGGCCCATGTGCAGGCATGTGCATATAGGCACTAGCATGTGAAGGTCGTGTTGGCTCTTTTCACTATGTGGAGACGAGGATTGGAGTGGATGTCATTGTAGAGGTGGGTACACTACAGTGTGCAAGCCACCCAAGGCTGCCTTTTGGGTTTTGTATTTTTCTTTGTGATTTTTTAGAGATCCAACTTGTGGAAGGTTGCATGACATCTTTTCGAGGTCTAAGGGACCCCCTTGCAATTTCGTTTAAGGAGGCTATTGTTGATGAGGATTCCTCATCGTTTGGACATGAGGAGGTGGTGAATTTCCTCTTGCATGCAGCAAAGCAATCCAAGAATAATCAAATTTATGGGGATGCACTCAAAACCCAATGAGTGTTGGAAAAAGCAAAGGTCACTCAGTGGTGGTGATTAATTATTTGGATGTCCTGGCTAATGATGTGATGTATTTATCAAAGCACACACTAATTTGTAAATTCATGGTATTTTGAATCTCTCTCCCTATTTTGGAATCTTGGGCCTATATATAATAACTAGAACCAAGAAGGAGATATGAAAATCATTTTGGGAGAAAATGGCTATTTATTTTTGGTTTTTTCCTAGCTAGCAGATTGAAATATGGCCTTCAAAGGTGGCTCGTATTTTCATAATTAGGTAGGGATTTTTATCAAACTATGACATCTAGGGTTTGATCTTGTGGAAGAGCTTCTGTTAAAGATTCTCATTTGGATTTGGTTGCCTCGGCTTCTAATAGAGTTTTCGCATAAGGACATCTTGCATTTCATTTTTGCTATTTTAGGGAAGCCCCTGGGTCTATCTCAAAAAATCCTTGACCATAGGGTAGCCTCTTTTTCTCGTATTTGTGTTGAAATTAATTCAACTAACCCCCTCTTGGAGTCTGATGAAATTGGGTTAGGGAGCATGTGTTGGATCCAACAAGTAAATTATGAATCCCTTCCATTTTTCTATCATTCTTGTCATGATTATGGACACTTGTAAGGGAATTGTCCTAAGTTGGGAGCCAAAATCCAACAACCTCCATTTCGGATGCATGCAACCAATTCAGAATGGGGAGCTTGATTCAAATGGATTTATACCTGTGAAGGCTTGGTCAAAGGAAAAGATGTCAATTCCCATCAAAGAAAAGCCATGCTTAGGGGGATTCTCGTAACAGGTTTGATGTTCTTGAAAATTTTGAGGAGTTGAACACAATGGAACATGATCATACTTTTGGGACTCAGGTTTTTTAAGGCATAGACTTAGCTAGTCAGGGTCTTCAGGTTACTATTCCAAAGACACACACGCTTGAGGCTTCAAAGGAAAGAGTTGTTCTTATTTTCTTCCTGTAGATCCTGGGGCTAATGATTAGGAGATTGTGGGGGACCCAAAGGTAGATTTGGTTCTTAACCCCTTGGGTCCTCAAGAGCACATAGATACTAAGGTGATGAATGGTCTAGGGTCAGATTCTAGGATTAAGGATGATGGGAAGAGGAAAGCACCACCCCTCTTTGGAATCTACCAAAAGAGCTTACAGAAAGTGGTCATTGATAAAATGGCTAAGGTGGGGAGGAAAAATGACATGGAGAAGATGAAGATTATGGGAGTCTTTGGTGGAATTTGGTGTTGTTAAGACACTGGATACTCATTTTTCCTCCTCTCATAGATGATTGGGATCTCTTGTAATGTTATGGGTTTGAGTAGCATCTCTAGACAAAAGGCTACTCAAGATTTGATTTGTGATCACAAACCAGGTATTTTATTCATCTAAGAAACAAAACTTCCAATACAAGATATGATAAGTACTTCATCTAGAATTTGGAAGAGGGGTTTATGTTAGTGTTTTGTTTCCCAAGGATGGGTTGGATTTGTTTCTTGTCTCTGGGACCCTTATCAAATCACAGGGTGTGTGCAAGAAGTTGATTCCACTTTTTGGCCAAAAAGTGTAAGTGTTTTTCCCGATTTTTAGAATTTGACACATTTGACCTTAAAATTTGAAGCACTTAGAGATGGAATCTTTAAAAAATTCACTAATCATAAAATATAGTGCTCAGAGTCTAGTTTCCAAATATGTAATTTATTTCAATACCCAGATTGTACAAATTGAGTTTCAATAGGCATTTCTAAAAACCACTCTTTAAAAGTCACCTTTTTTTTACCATACCATGCACGTGTACGGCATCCATATTTTGACTTAAATTATCGTATTTTTCTAAATCCTTTTGGGAAAAGATTTGTGACTCATGAAAGCTTGTTCTTGATTTTTTTTTGTAATTTTTTATAAATATATTTTTTTGTTAAATTTTTATTAGGCAAATTTGTCATTTTGAAAAATCGTCGTGTACGACATGCATAAGATCACCTAAACTTATCATTTTTTATTTTTTTTTTAAATTGAAAATAATTTTCTGAAGTTTGTTCTCGTGCAATCCGTTTGTCAAAATGTTATGTTGATCAAAAGTTATTAAAATAGTAAAAAACCCTGATATTTAAAGTTTATGGACCAATTTTATTAGAA
Organism: Sequoia sempervirens; assembly: GCA_007258455.2. Classification (NCBI taxonomy): domain Eukaryota; kingdom Viridiplantae; phylum Streptophyta; class Pinopsida; order Cupressales; family Cupressaceae; genus Sequoia; species Sequoia sempervirens. Next base: position 391,102,692 of record VDFB02353493.1, read on the forward strand.
ATTAATTGAAAAATAGAAAAAATAATCCAATTGTAAAAAAAATTACATATTTAGAATCTGCATTGTCTCATCTAAAATGGGTTTTAATTTTGTCAAAAAATTCTGCAAAAAAAGTCGTCAGCCATATGTCCAAAGTCAGTATTTTTCTCTGACATTGTTAGGACCTTCAACTTGCAGGTCAAACCAAGTTGAAGGCCTAGGTTCGGATTTCCAATGCTTTTCCCGAACCAAAATCCTAGGAAAAAACCCGACCACAAAGCTAGGAGAAATTCAAATTTTAAAAAACGGGATCGTGCTTTATAAAACAAGATCCCGTTTATTAAAAGTGGGATCCCATTTTATAATCAGGATCCTGTTCCCTAATTTATAATATTCGGACCGTTGGAAGGGAAACGGGATCCCGTTTCCCTTCCAACAGTCCCCACATTGAATGTCGAGGAACGGGATCTCGGTTTTTATAAACAGGATCCCATTTCATTTATTTAAATTTACTGACAAAATTACTGTGAAGTCTGCAACTTCACATGTATGGCCGAGAACAGTAAAATTCAACTATTTTTCATGAGCTATTGTATTTACAGGTGGTGAACTTGATTTTTGATTGATTTTTTCAAGGGAGGCATCATCTACACCGTTTTTGAAATGGAATTGTGTTAGTTTTGTGCTTGTTTGGAGAAACAAAAGGTCTTCAACTTGCAATATGGATTGAATTTTTCAAAGGAGGCATGAAGAAAATAATTTTTAAAGTGGAATTGTGCTAGTTTTCTACTTGTTTTGAGGAACACAAGAGGAATAATTTTGTCCTAATAGGTATTCAACTTCCAATTTGGATTGAATATTTTGAATAATTTCACTATTAACATTCATTTGTGCTTGATAATTTTATAATCATGGGAGATAAAGCTCGTAATAAGAGAAGGAAGACATTGACTCCTCAAGAAGTTGAAGCAAATAGAGAGAAGGAGAGACAAAGACAAAGAGAAAGAAGAACAAGAATGAAATCAATGAATGATGGTGGAGCATCCAATTCCACAACTATTGAAGATGAAAACATTGAGGATACCATGGTTGTAGATGAAGCTAATTTGCAAGGAGTCAATTTGGAGAAGAATATGATTATACAAACAAGTCCTACTATGTCTTCAAATCCCTCTTTGAATGCTATGGAGAATGTTTCAATATGCACAAATCTAGGTACGTCTTCAAATCCACATGTTAGTGAAATGGTAAATTTGTATGTAGAAGTTTTACAATATGTTGGACTTAATGATGTTGACATTGATGATATTCGGAGAGATGAAACTTTTATAGAATTTGTTGAAAACGAAAAAGAAAAATCTTTTGTTGCAAATGAAAATCAGAATGATCATTTTCTTGAAAATGAAAACAAAACCTGTATTTTTGATGAAAATGAAAATGAAAACCATTTTGTTGATGAAAATGAAGATGAAAATGTAAATAAAAATGAAGATGAAGATGAAAATGAAGATGAAAATCTAGAATGTGATGTTGAATTTAATGAAATACTTTTTTTAAAATTGGAAGTGGTGTTTTCAATAATCTTCCTGGTCAAATTTTTTGGAGGCAAATAAGAACACATGTGAATAGAATATACACCAAATTCTTGTATCATAAATTTTTTTAATTTCAATGTCAACTAATGATGCAATTGATGAGAATGCAAAAAATGAGGAAAGCAATGAAAAGGTTAGGATTTTATGTTAAACCAAAAAGAAAAGATCAATCATTAAAACATGTTATGTCTACTGTTGCTAGTGCCATTTAATCTATTGGGAAAAATAGTCGATCTAAAGATAAAAACACAGCAAGAAGAGCTATAACAACTGCTATAGTTAATAAAGCAACTTTGAATAAAAAATGGTAAGCAATATTAGTGAAGTTTTAAAAATACATCCTAAAACATTGCTAAGAGCGAAAAAAAGAAGAGAAAGTATAGAAAATGATCCTATCAATCAATGTTGGAGTTTCAGTGGACGACTACCGAGGTTTGATATGAAATTGAATGTTGAAATCAAATCTTTGATCAAAAAATATTGGCATGATAATACTAGGGTTTCATCTAATGCTAGAGACATTTTAAAATTAAGGGTGGGGTCCAAAGTTTGTGATCCTCACCCAAAACACCTATTAGATACAACACAAATTGAATTTTATAGAAAATTTGGTAGTGATTAAGTGTTACCTGGTAATATTAAAATAAGTCAAAGGTCTTTTGAAAAATGTAAACCTTGGTATGTAAAAATTAATAAGCAACGAATATCTTGTTGTTGTAAAATACATGTTCAATTTCGTTATCTTTATGATGTTTTTTGATATATACGTTGTACCTTGCATACTAACATGATTATACAGGAGTGTGGTATTGATATGCCACCTAAAGCAATAAGAGAGTTTATTTCAGGTTTGTTTTGTGAAAAATCTAATGATAAATTATTTTATTTAAGTTCTTGTATTTTTGGAAAATGCTTTAACTATGCAAATCTTTCATTTTTAAGAATTTGTTTGCATGAAAGTGTTGATCATGATTTTGGACAACAATTAGTAGATGTTAAAAGATTTAAGAATGTTCATTATTCTTTAAAAGATGGAAAAATAGGAAAGCGTTGTGATTTAGTTATAGAAAAAGTTAGTGTGCATGCATTCATGAGTGAATTTAAGCATAAAATTGTAACAAAATATTTCATGCACTCAGAACATGCTCGATGGCTTGATGGCGAATTTCGCACATGTAGAAACACATTTCCAATTCGTACTATACTTTTAGTGGTTGATTTTGCAGAGAATTATACTCTCGCTCCGTAAGAGGAAATTCAATCTCAATATTATAATTCAGTGCAAGTAGCTATGTTTGTCCATATTGTTTATAGACATGCAGATGATAGAAAAGTTTTGAGGGAGTATCATTTTTATTTGAGTGACAATCGGTTACACTCATCAGAGTTTGTTCAATACTGTTTCAGTATATTTTATAGAAATTTAAGAGAAAGAGGAATCCATATGAAATAACACCTCATATGGTCAGATAATTGTACAAGGAAATTCAAGAATGCTCGAATGTTCTATTGGTTAAGTAGGGTTCACAAGGAACTTAATGTCCAGCATATATGGAGTTTTTTTGAAGCTGGGCATGGTAAAGGAGAACATGATGAAGCTAGTGTGTGTGTCAAAAGAATTCTTGCTAGAGAAAAATTAAAATTCAAGGATTCAATAAAATTTAAAGATGCATGTGAGATTGTGGATTGGTGTAATAGAAGATTATCTGCACCTGGTTCAAGTGATTACTCTACAATTCATCAATTCTTTTGGTTGGTGGAAGAAGAGAGCATTGTACCTAGAGTTGATTGTGAGACAATCAATGGATCTACTAAATGGCATTCATTTAGGAGTGCGACAACAAGCACATGGACTATTTGGACAAGGGAGCTTGCATTTTTTTGCCAATTTTCTATCTCAGGAGATTGGGAAGCATGTGAAAATACAAAATGGGTTGAACAGTGGGAGCAAAGATCGTTGACACCTACAGAAGCACATGACCAATATGAAAGAACTATTGAAGAAAATGATCAAGTGTTTGCATCTAAAGATTATGACCGTGTTTTAGACCTTGTACAATAAGGTAATTTTAATTCAATTTATTTCATTTAATTTCACTTTATTAAGTTATTTTGTAATACTAAATTATTTATATGGATATGCACAAGTTATTAAATCAAATTTTGTTGGCAGCACATGTGTATGTTGTTATTGCACCTGAGGGGAATGAAGGGAAAACAAAATATTGGTTGGCTCGTTGTGTGGAAACTAAACATAAGTTAATAGCACCTCAAGAAGATGATGATGGCTTTCATTATCCAACAAGTATGGTGATCCCCTTAAGACACCCCCTTAAGCAAATTTTGATAACAAGTTTTTGATCCCCTTAAGCAATTTTTTAGAAAAAGTCTTTGATACCCTTAAGAAATTTTTGAGAACTTATTTGATGATGGTTTTTGAACATGTTTTCCAATAGGATCGGTGGTGGTTGTTGGCACTTGGCTACGAAAATACCTGGAAGAAACAAATGGTCTACCTACATTCGAAAACTATGAAACACATAAAAAGATTATACATTATTCACATTTGGTGGTGGCAACAAATATAAAACTAGAGTGGTATCATGGAAGACCTTCAAAAAAAGTGCTATGGTCAATTTCTATGGAAGAGCATGAGGCAATCATAGATGCATTGCAAAAAAGAGAGGATGCAGATGGTACAATGGAATAAGTAAATACAGGTAAATATAGTTTTAGTTTTTTTTGTCTTTTTAAATACATTAAATACATGTTTCGACATTGGTCAAGTGTGTTATTAGTTGAAATTGATTTAAATTGTCCTTTTATACATCCTTAAGGCATAATCACAAAAAGGATCTAGTCCATGCAGATTCAACCTAGACAACATGGAATACTTGGTAAAAGCAGGTAATTATTAGTTAAATTATATTTAAATACATGTTTTGATTACATATTGATATTGCTTGTACATTAATAGTTAAAATTTATTTATTGTCATTTTTTGTATCCTTAAGCCATCATTGCATTGATCTCATACTTTGAAACAAAAACAAGAGGATGCCTAGATTCAACCTACAAACATGCGTGGAATACTTTTAAATGCAGGTACTTGAGTTGTGTACATATAGATAGTTTTATATAAATTAAAATATGTATGTTTTGATGATTTCATTGATAATGCTTGTACCTTTTTTATATCAGGTGATGTGAAGACCTACTACATTCTAGGCACGAGTTTGAGATGTTCTTGAGATGGCATATCCAAATTTTGAAAACATTGTTTTGAGATGACATATATGTACATACATACTTATAGAATTAAACATACTCTATGTACTTCTATGTATCAAATCGATACTCTGTATATTTTGTTTGTTAAATGTGCATATTTTCCTACTTTGAAACTTTATGTCTAATTGTATAATCACTAAATATCATGTACACATTATTGTTAAATCAATTATATCCTTAAGACATTGTATTATGACCCCTTAATACATCCCCTTAATAAATTCTATTATGACCCCTTAAGACATCCCCTTTAAATGCATTATGACCCCTTTATACATTCCCTTAAGACATATTATGACCCCTTAATACGTCCCCGTAAGAAATTCTATTATGACCCCTTAAGACATCCCCTTAAGACCCCTTAAGACATCCTCTTTAGATGTTGTATGATGACCCCTTAAGAAATCCCCTTAAGAAATTCTATTATGACCCCTTAAGACATCCCCTTAGAAAATTCTATTATGACCCCTTAAGACATCCCCTTTAGATGTTGTATTATGACCCCTGAAGACATCCCCTTAAGACATTCTATTAAGACCCCTTAAGACATCCCCTTGAGACGTTGTATTATGACCCCTTACGACATCCCCTTAAGACATTCTATTATGACCCCTTTAGACATCCCCTTAAGACCCTTTAAGACATCCCCTTAAGATGTATTATGACCCCTTAAGACGTTGTGTTATGATGACTCACCCTAAAACTTATAATACTTGTTAATATCACTTAGTATTTATACTCAATTATACTCTTCTTTGATCCCCTTAAGACGCCGTATTACGACTCCTTAAGATAGCCTATAATTATTGTTGGATGCTATTATTTGTTTTGATAGCTTATAGATTAGTATTTGATGCCATTATTTGTTTTGATAGCTTATAGATTAGTATTTGATGCCATTATTTGTTTTGAAAACTTATAAATTAGTGTTAGATGTTATTATTTATAGAACTTATTAATGCTTTTATTCTCTAATCTTCTATGGTATTGTTTATTTCTTTTTATCCTTTCTGGTATATAAACAGATTGCCTTTGTTTGTAAATTATGATTTATTGACTAATTATTGATTGAAGTGAATTGAATAAGTTCATTGAGTAATTATCACTAATTATTGAATGTACATATCATGTATATCATGTATGAGATCACTAAATTTTGCATTAATGTCTTGACTATGAACATGAAATGCATAAATGTACATGTGTAAATTAAAATTTCAAACAATAATAAAGTCAATAATTTATGTAACATATTAAGTGCATGAAACCAATATATTAAGTGCATGAAATAAAGTCTAGAGTACAACCCGTGAACTAAAGTCCAACTAAGTACTTGAGCCATGAAATATAAAGTCCAACAGAGTACATAAGAAACCAGAAATATAGTCCATGAAATAAAAAAATATAACACATAAAATCACATGTTTCTAGGTCATGTACTGTCTCTATAATCAAGAGACCTCTTCACACCATGCGGGCTATGTGGATGACCTAGAACTCTCTGTACAAGAGAAAGATGAAATCAGATGTAAGACAATGAAAAATGATTTAATGACAATTTAATTTATAATCCATCATAAAATTAAATTACCATCATATCTGCATCTAGATGCTCTGGTGCACCTAAAGCAACCTCTAAATTCTCTAAATCAATCTACATAAAACATGACAAAGAAATTTGAAATTAGATGAACAAATCTACAATTAAATTTTTTTTAATTCAATTTAATTTATAATTTATCATATTTTAATTGTACCGTATTTTGAGGTTGTGCACTAGGCTCTTCTCCAGGACCTATCTATACATGCACAACTACAAGATGTGTATCATGCTATAAAAGAAAAAGAATATGTAACAAATCTCATATTATGTATATATTCAATTTAAAATTTAAAATTTAAGTTATATTCAAAATATGTAATTTATAATTGACTTTAAATATAATAACAAATTTAAATTACCATTTGATCTAGAGCCTACTCTGCATGTCCTCCTAGTGGTGTAACTATGTCTGGGTCAGGGTTGAAAGTTGCACTAACAAAGTCCTGCAAGATCAAAAATTAAAGCATGTACAATTGAATTAGGTTAATATATATATATATATATATATATTCAAGTTTGCACATTTTGTGTAGAAAGTTTTGTAAACAACCTAGAAATAAGTGGCCTCACAAGTAGCCGCAACATCAAATGTTTTCCTGATGCCCATTCTCACTGTGGTATCAACCTAGATATACATGTACATAGACATTTAATGCTTATAATATTTAAAAGTGTACATGCATGTATTTTATATATCTAGTGCATTCAAAATTCATAAAATTGTAACTATAGTAATGTAAACTTTAAACAAATTTACAATATGAATATACCTGCCTCTGATCTATGATGCCCGATAGTGAAGGAGTGGTTGACAATCCCTCAAGAGGAATCGACATGGATGTCGATTGACTTTCCTGAACCAACATAAATATTTCAAACATATGTGTGATTCAATTATAAATTTAAAAATCAAGTTAAATTTATGATTTCATATATAATTTTAAAAATTGAAATCAAAATACCCCATAAGGGCTGCCGAGTATGACCGGTGTCGATGTATGTACTCGTGGAATAGATGATTTCCCCATCGTTACTGTCATCTATACACCAAACAATTTGATTGTTAAAATGTATTACAAACTTTTCTTTAATATATACATCCATCAAAATTCTTATAAAATGAACGTACATAGATGCATATTTATACCTATGTTGCAGTGTCCTCAAGGTGATGGTCTGTTGTAAGAAACTCTACAAATGAACTGATGCGACCAGATGAACCACCAGAATCTCCCCGTCCACCTAAACTAGGTGTGGCCTGATCAAGTCCATAGCATACTTGATGACAACTAGTACATATATGGGGGACGAGCCTCGACACTCCTAGAGCAGTACTCAGACCATCTCCATAAAAAACTCCTCCATCATCATCATCTCTATGCTCCCCACCCAATATCACAGAAGCATGTTGATCAAGGTCTACTGCGAGTGTACTAAGGGAACCTAATGTTGAGACTAGAGCTCGATGATGTACAGGTGTAGGAATGGGAGGACCAGGAGCAACAACAAGGGGTTGCACATCCACTGGGTTTTGGGGATCAACCCTTTCCCCTAACCTCTATTGTGTCATGCTGCCACCAACACCCTGAAATGATCTAAAGTCAAAATAATTGGGCTTTTGCCCCAGAACAAACTCTACATATAGTTTTATCAAAAAATACAATGGGAACTCCCAATTAGCATGTGGGGGACTATCAAAAACCATATACCATCAATCCCAAAAATATGCACTCATCTATGGATGTATGCACCACCTCATAGATATTCTAGATTTGTTGGGTGGAATGGGTTGCCAAGTAATGGGGTCAAGAAAGTAGGGGGCTAGATGGGATTTTTCTATTTTAAGGTCTAATATTTTTTTGTAAGAGAGACCATCAGAATAAAATTGTCTCATTTTTTCTCTCTCTCGTCGATGCCTATCAAGATTAGAATTGATCATCCTGATGGCATCAACAACTTTTTGCATTGCAGATGCAAAACATCTCACATGCGGTGGAATCAATGCTTGACTCTGCATAGCATTGATTTGATTTTGTAAGGATGCAACTTGATCGTTTATATGTGCTTGCAAGCAATCCTCATCAGATGTGATAGGTGCTATATGTGGCATATTAGGTGGAGGGGGAGGGGGAGAGGGAGGTGGAGCTGGAGCTGGAGGGGGAGGGGGAGGGGGAGGGGGAGCTGGAGCTGGAGCTGGATGTGGTTGTGGCTAAGGTGGTGGATTGATGATATTGTCAATGTTAAAATCACACAAAATATGAGATATAAATGTGCACCTACATTAAATCATACAAAATAGGATGTGCATACATATATTAAGATCATATATTTTATTGAAATAGGATGAGCAACATATATGTTAAGATCATATATTTAATTGAAATTCACATATATATACATTGATTGAACTTGCCTGCATGTCCATACAAAATTCAAAATTTAACATGTACATACATTTAAAATATTTAAAATATGATGCATAATTTGCATGCGTACAAATCATTAAACTAAACTATGTACATACATACAAATTTCAAATTTTAAGAACTATATGCAAATTTGTAATACATGCACATACAAACTAAACAATAAACTTGAAACATTCACAAAAGCTCATTTTATGTCTAACACACACACACACACACACACACACACACACACACACACATATATATATATATATTATACAACTTTTCAGTAGGAGAAATCATGATCTAGTAGATAGTCATAAAATATATACTATTATATATTGTTCATTGTAAGTTCATAAATTCCACCAAATTCATAAATCAATGTCACTAAAAATATCCATCTAGAACCAAAATCATAAATTCATGTCACTAAAAATATACATCCAACCAAATTTATAAATTCATCACACAAAATATCCATCGTTCACCAAATTCATAAATTCATAACTATTTAAGATCATTGTCTTAATTTAGAAACTATTGTGGCTCTCTACTGCATCTCTTCATTTCTTTGTGTTTTCCTTTTTAGAATCAGAAGTTCTCCTCTCCTCTAGCCATTGTTGATGCTCATCTAAGATCCCATCCATAGCCCTGACAACATCAACAAGGGTTTGCATCCTAGATGCAAACATCCTCACAGGAGGTGCGACACATTCTTCATTTTGAATAATGTTGATTTGATCTTTCATGGTTCTAACATTGGCATTGATTTGTGCTTGCAAACGAGTGTGTTCATCGATTTCAGGTGGTGGAGGTGGGGGGTTACGAGGTGGAGTGGGTGGAGGTGGAGGTGAAGGTGGTAGAGATGGATGGCATGGAGGTGGATTGCGAATATTATTGAATGGATCCATGTGATCTTTAAGATATGAGTGGACTTGCATTAGATTTGCAATTTCAAGATATAAGATACATGTTTATGAAATACCTTTAAACCATTCAATATAAATGGCCTTAAATAATTGAATACAAATGATAAAATATGTAAGCCACATTTATGCCCAAGGCACATGTTACTTGAATGAAAATACAATTAACTATTAATATTATATAATCTTGCATGATCTTATTATTGTTAAATTTGGTTTCCTTGGGCAAATTTGAACACCAAATGTTAAGAACTTCTTTGATCCCCTTAAGAAATGTCATATTGGGACCCCTTAAGAAATCGAATTATTATTTAGGATGACAGGATGGCTTAAGGGGATCTACGTCTAGTGAGGTCCTAGGAGAAAATGGCATGGCTCAAGTGAATAAAATTTGGTGAAGTTGTCCAAGGCAACCAAATTTCATTAAGATATTTTAAAGAAAAAATGATGGCTTTAGGGTTTAGGGTTTAGAGTTTAGAGTTTAGGGTTTAGGGTAATAGGATAGCTTAAGGGGATCTACATGTAGTGAGATCCTAGGACAAAATTACATGGCATAAGGGAATGGAATTTGGTGGAGTTTCCTAAGGCAACCAAATTTCATTATGAGCCTAAGAAAAAATTATGGCTTTAGGGTTTAGGGTTTAGGGTAATAGGATAACTTAAGGGGATCTATGTAGTAAGATCCTATGACAAAATTACATGGCATAAGGGAATGAAATTTGGTGGATTTTCCTAAGGCAACCAAATTTCCACTCTAGGGTTTTATAGAACTTAGGGTGAAATTTTGGTGCCCCTTGGAATATAATGAACTTGCAAGTTAGTGAAGAACATTTTCTTGTGGAATAGTTAATTGAGATATACTATTGTTTCAACTGACCAACCTAGATCATGAAATATCATTCATATTATAATCTTGCATGATCTTATTATTGTTAAATTTGGTTGCCTTGGGAAACTTCACCAAATTTTAAGAACTTCTTTGATCCCCTTAAGAAATGTCATATTGGGACCCCTTAAGAAATTGATTTATGATTTAGGGTGATAGGATGGTTTAAGGGGATCTAGATGTTTAGCGAGGTCCAAATTTAGTCATACTATGACCTCATTGGTTCATAGCTCTGGGTCAAAAGTGTTTACCCCTCTAATAAAAAAAAGTGTCATGTTAAAAATGAATCAATCTATACATATCACAAAAATAACATACATCTATCAAAACAAGTAAAAATTTCCTCCTACATTAGAGGATATGAAAATAAATATGAAATATTTTAATAATTATAATTGTAATCACTTATTAATAAGTTATATCATACATAATTTTAATCACATAATAAAGGAATAAATATACATATGTAGAAGATACAAGAATAGAAAGAGGCTACTCACATGGATCTTGATCCTTCTAGGAAGTGCCTAGATTGGTGTATTTCATGTAGGACTCTATGTCTAGGTGTTGGGACCTTCACCTCTCTCCTTGTATATTTCCAACAATCCCACTCACTCCCTCTATAGAATTATTTCCTTTGTTGTTAGAGTTCTTTTAATCTTCTAAATTGACCTCTTATTTATAGGAGCATAATATGAATCCTCCTCCTCTCTCTATTGTAATAATAGCCTAGTTCCTCCAACCTATCATCATGTACCTCCTCCCTTTCCCATGTAATAGGTGTACCTTATGTGTTAAATGGTTCCATCTTGGTCTCCTTATTGATGCATTTCTATCCTTCCACATAAATCAATATAGTATCAAAATATAGGTAATTTTATGGTTATTGAATCTCCCTTAATTGCTAAAGAATCCATTATGCTTGAGGATTGGTGGATTATTATCTAGGATCACATCTTAAAAATCCTATAGAGGTCATGGTACGTGTTTCTTAATACATATATTCCCATACAAACCTCTTTTCATGTATTATCAACTCTCCTATATAATAGACACCTTACTATTTAAATTTCATATGATATATACCCAAGTGTTTCCAATTGGAATTGCTATAATTATACTTTTATGGTATTCTAGATATTCATAATAGTTTTCATAAATCTACCAAATAGACCCATTCTTGACATTGAACCTACATACTTTTAGGTATGTCCAATGAAAGAAACTTTACCCATAGCACTCTCACTTGCGCTCTCCTATCTTGTGGATATAATAGAATAAAATTTTCTTCCAATGATTTAGATCCCTATTGATCATGTCTAAGTGTCATAGAGAGTGATCATCCACTCTTCATAAACTTGTAGAAACCAAAAGTTTTATATTATGTGTTCAAATAAGTGAAAACATTACAAAAAGCTCTATTGGATGGTGACAACAGAGGGTTTTTTAAAGCAACCAAATTTCATTTTAAGGTCCTAAGACAAAATTCAAATGCTTTAGTGTTGAGGGTTTAGATTTTATAGTTCAGGGTTTAGGGTTTAGCAAACTTAGGGTGAAGTTTGGGTGGCCCTTGGAATAATTTAGACTTGCAAGTTAGTGCCAATTGGGATCAATTGTAAATGCTTAGATTTACGAATTTGCTAACTAAATTTGCAAACAAACATTGATAAACTTTATGAATTTTAACTATTCTTTAACAAATTGTTTTCTAATCTAATTATAATTTAACATTGAAACTAAAGTTTAACATATCATTTTCTCCATACAATGCAAATAAAATTTAAAACATTTAAGCAATGCAAATGAATTTTTTTGAGCTTGAAATTATCTAGTTTTCAAAATCAAAATGATTTGTTCGATTTCAATTTAGGGTTTTAACAAAAAAAATTGTTCCAATTCAATTTAGGGTTTCAATTTCTAAGCAATTAGGGTTTTTAATTCAATTTTTTCATTTCAGTTCAAACTAGGGTTTTCAAATTCAATTTTTTTCGTTTGATTTGAATTCAGGGTTTCTAAATGCAATTTTTTTTATTTCATTTCAAATTCTAGGGTTTTGGAAATGCAATTTTTGTTTTAAGGTTTCAATTAGGGTTTTCAAATTCAATTTTTTTGGTTTAAATGAACAATTTGGTTTCAAAAGCTAAATTTTGTTTGTAAAACACAATTCAAGGTTCATTTTTTCATTTCTATTAAAAAATCTTTAGGTTTCATTGCATTTTTTGATCTATTTCTACAATTACTCATTTCTACTATAACAAGAAAAAAAATGCTCAAAACATTAAATAAATTAAAAAAAAAATGCTAAATTCACTTATTTTATTTACAACGTCAATAAGAAATGGAAAAATGCAAAAAAATGAGGCGTGGGTGGGTATCTAGAGTTGTTTGCGGAGGTCATTGTCGCTTGTACTTGGGATCCCGTGAGCTGCAAAATGAATTTTGTTTATTTTTAAAAAAATAAATAGCATTAAAAAATGGGATCCTAATTTATACAAAACGGGATCTCGATATTTATAAATCGGGATCCCGTTTCGAAGTAATCAAGATCATGTTCCTTCTGCATTGGTTCGAAATCCTCTCAGAAATGGGATCCTGATTTTTAAAAAGTGGGATCTTGTTTTGTGTTTAGGCTCGGGATCTTGAAGCTAAATGGGATCCCGATTTTTAAATCGGGATCCCATTTTTGTAATTCTGATTTCAATTTTTTTCCTAAGGCAAAAACTTCCATGTTTCGTGGACTCAACTTTGTGCACTTACCCCACACCTCTTTGTGGATGGATAGTAGGAACTCACTTTTTATGTTGGCATATTTCTTTGATTTGGGCACGATTATTCTTCTTACCAATGTTTATGCACCTAATGATTTTCTGGGTAAGACTCTTCTTTGGTCTCATATTAAATCTATTCATTCTCTTGCTCCTTCTTTCCCTCAAATTTTGGTAGGAGACTTTAATTCTACTTACAATCAAGGGAGAAATCAAGGGGAGTTAGCCATTTTGGCCCTTCTTCTTCCTTGATGTGTGACAATATATTGTTTCTTATGTTGGTGGATGTGAAACCCAATAATGGAAGTTTCACCTAGCATAAAAGGTGTGGGGAGGGGTCTATTTCAAAGAGACTTGATAGGTTTCTTGTTTCCAATTATTTCTCTTCCTCTTTGTTCTCTATGTCTAAACAATATCCTTTTAAATTATGTCTTATGGGTCCCTGTGTTCCTAATTTGCACCAGCTAGTGCAACATTGGTGGTTAGAAGGGAAGCCTACCTTTGGCATTACAATGTTCTCCTTTTTTAAGAGACTCCAATTTGTAAAATAAAAGCTTAAGAAATGGAATAGAACTACTTTTGGTGTTCTCTTCCTTATGAAGAAACAGGTGCAGGACTAGTTGGATAGTATCACATTCAAAATTAAGGAAGAGGGAATTCCGGTGGATTTGCTTCAGGAAGAAACTAGATGCTCCAAAGAACTTGCTAAATGTGATTTGTGGGAGGATATTTTTTGGAAACATAAATCTTTTATTGATTGGCTTTAGGAAGGGGATAAAAATACCACCTTTTTTCATAATATGGTAGAGCATAGAAGTGGGAATGTTATTGCCTCTATTATATTGGCCCAAGGAGAACACTTAAATTTGTTTCAAGCTCTTATTGAGGAGGTAGTTAGGTTTTACTCTTATCTTTTCATAGAGAATGGTCCACATACTCTGAATTAGGAGAATCTTGCCTTGGATTGTATTCCTTCTATGGTCTTCGATGAAATGAATAATTCCCTTCTTGTCCCTCTCTCTTTGGAGGAGCTAGAAAATATTTTGTTTTAGATGAAGAAATGAACTTGGCCCCTGAACCTTGAGGTTTTCTCAAAGAGTTATTTCAAGGTTTTTGTGATACCCTCAAATCAGATTTGTTGGAAGTTGATTGAGAATATCAGACTAGCAAGTAGATGCTCAAGGCCATAAACTCCACCTTTCTTGATTTAATTCCTAAAAAAGAGGGTACCAATTCCTTAGATTATTTTCGGCCCATTGCATTGTGTAACGTGACCTTCAAGATGATCACTAAGGTTATTGCTGAAAGAATGAAGATTTGGTTAGGTCCCTTGATTTCCCTAGAGTAGGGAGGCTTGATTTCATATAGCAATAGATTATTGATGGTTTGGTGGTGGCAACCAACGTTGTCCATTACATGTCCTCTTCCAAGGAGAAGGTCATGTTCATTAAATTGGATATGTCTAAAGCCTATGATAGGGACAGGTGGTCCTTCCTCCAGTGTTTGTTATTGGATTTTGGATTCCATTCAAAGTGGGCCTCCTGGGTGATGAGTTGTGTGACCTCTTCCTCTTTCTATATTTTTGTTAGTGGTTCCCCCTTGACTATCTTGCTTTCCTCTCAAGGACTCTAGAAAGGAGGCCCACTATCCCCTTTCCTATTTATCTTACCGGATGAGGGGCTTGTGTTGAATAGGACAACTGATAGGGGGTCAAGGTGAATCAGTTGTCATAGATTTTAACCTTTAATTCAATCACTAGAACTAATACTTAGAACTGCTTAAATGATTAAACATCAAATGCCAATGCAGAAACTCAAATCCAACACAATAACACCAGATTTACGTGGAAAACCCAATGAGGGAAAAACCACGGTGAGGATTAATTCACATTATAGAGAATATCAAAACCAATTACAAAAAGGATCACTGCTAGAGATAAGGCTCACTGCTTGAGATAAGGCTCACTGCCTAAAATAAGGACTCATTGTCCACAGGGCTACAACCTGGAGATACAAAAGATGGCTCACTGCCAAAATACAGGAGTTATGGCTTACTTCCAAAAGCATGAACTGATGGATTACACCATCAATGTGTAGGGTTTAGTTCCACTAAAGGTTAGAATATGAAGTACTGCCACACACAATTGTCACTCAACAAAACTACACTGATACAACTGATAAAGCATTTAGGCTCAGATCTTCACACCTCTTAATCCTTTTTACACTCACACTTACTTCTCATCCTTTGGAATATCCTACAAGTAATTAGATAAATACAATTAATAAATAATCTTTACCAAGTAAATATTAATCTTTTAACACTCTTTTATCATATCTTATAGGCTCTCCCTTTGTACAAGTTCATGGTGCTTTCTACCCCTAAGAGCTTCCTCAAGGAGCTTGACTCCCTTTCCAAAAAAATTTGTGCACGAGAAATCTAGACAATTGAAAATGGAGTCTAGTGATTTGGGACCAAGTGTGTAAATCAAAGGAGAATGACAGTCTAGGTCTTAGACAGCCGGAGTTGAACAGTCAAGCTCTACTGTAAAACTATATTGGAGGTGGTGCAATTTTTTGGAGAAGCCCTGGCCTTGCATCCTTAATCATAAACATTTATGAGGACTTCTTAATGAGGACATTTTGTAAATGGAATTAATTGGTAAGGGATCTATGATTTGAAGAAATATTAAAAGGGGATATGCTCTCATTAAGGATGGTTTCTTCTAGATTATTCATAAGGTTGAGTGTGTTCTCTTTCGAACTGACTCTTGGGATGGTCACCCACATGTTCTTTCTTCTTTCCCCTAACTCTAACCCTTAAGTTATTTTTTTTCTCGCTGGGTAGTCCTTTGTGGATAGGTTTAAATGGTCCTCTTCTTTAGGAAGCTTTTTGGTTTATTAGTGGAAAAATTCAAAAAGTTAGCCTAGAGGATGTTCTCAAGAGGAACAAAATATTTTAGCCTCTATTCTTGTCGAGCGACCTTCTTGTTCCTCAAAGGATGGGGATTTACTTTCTTAGAGCCATGATTCTCAAGGTATTTATTTGGTAGCTCAAGGGTATGTTGTTTTGGAGTCTCAACATTGTAAATTGAGAGTGTTCCCTTGGTGGAAACGTATTTTGAATAAGTTTGGATGGCCTAAGTGAAATATTTTTATGTGGTTGTTGAGTCAGAACAAATGCTTCACCTAGGAAAATATTAGGAAAAGTAGTTTTTGTGGCCCATCATTTTGTTTCCTATGTGGGTGTAGTTTAGAAAGTACTAAGCATCTTTTTTAGTGCTCTTTTTCTTTGGAAATTTTGAGGCTTTGGTGGAAGCTCTGGAGGAGACCTTTTTATGCATGCTTTATCTCTGCATGACTTATGGGAGAACTTGGGCCCTCCACCATCTTTTGCTTCCTTTTTGGTGGCAGCTTAGGAGTTGGGACCTTCCCTTATTATTTGGTAGATCTGGTTGGAAATAAATTGATGTATCTTTCAAGAGTGTTAGTGGGTTTCTCTACAAGTTTGGTATAAGGTTAAGAGTATGATTAAAGAAACTGTTGAGTTGAAGTTTGACCTAGGGTAGTCTTTGTCTTCATCAGAAGCATATACTACTACTCTCCTTGAGCTCTCTCTTCCCATTACTTCTCAAGTTTTTTGAGGAAGCGAGAAAAAACCATTCAAGAAGGTGAATCAATCAGGTAAGTGGAGTCCTCCTGATGGTTTCTTCAAAACTAACACTAATGGCTCTTCTCATGGAAACCCAAGCATTGTTGGGATCAAAGGAGTTGGTCGTGATAGAAGGGGATCTATTCAGTGTTTCTTTTCCATTTATGTAGGGGTGCACTCTAATAATAAAATGGAGGCTTGGGCTATTCTTAAGGATTTGGAGAAAGCCTATGAGATAGGTGGGATGAAGGTGATTTGTGAAATGGATTCCATGATTTTGGTCTCTTTGCTTAATAAGAGAGATTTTCAAGATTCTTCATGGAGATTGGTTCTAATAATGAAAAAAATTCTCCATCTTGCTTTGAACTTTGATAGTATCTATTTTGTCCATATCCCTAGGGAATGCAACAAAGTTGTAAACTATCTAGCTAAACGAGCCTCGAAAGGAAGGGGGTATGAAATATGTTGGATTGGGGTTAGTTAGATCAGGTTTAAATTCAAAATTTGCTTCAGTCTCTTCATGAAGATAAAAATGTTTAGCTTCATGTTAGGGTTGGATGGTTTTTTTCTTAGTTGTGGTGCTTGTAGGTTGGATTGTATCTTGGGTCCCCTTTGCATGTATTCTCATTCGGACCCAACTTTGGTGGATATAATGATGACTACGGTCATCTAGTACTCTTGTTGTATTCGTTAGCTTTCTTTTGAATAATTTTTTTCATCCCCTATGTTTTTTAAAGATGTAAAATAGATTGCTAATGTTTATCATCCAATTTTTACAAAATATTTAAACAGTGATATTATATATATGATAGTTCTAGTAGTCACATTATTTACCATGCTTTTAATTGACAAATTTTCCCTTGAAGATATAATTGAAAAAATTAATGAATTCTAAAGTTGTCTGGTATGGGATTGTTGATTAGTTGATGACTCCAAAGAGTTTTAGGTTTATATCTACTATTACATAAATAGTTTTGATCATTTTCTATAAAATATACATTCTAATAAAAATATTATTAATTTATTTTATTTTTTTAAGGATGTGAAAAAGCATGGAGAGAATGCACCATAGATAGAGGGTTATATGAAAAAAACTCCTAGAACTACTTGTGTAGGATTTAGATCATGTTAACATGCTTATGAAGTTAAATTTTGAATAATTGATGAAAGAGAATATATTCTATGAGTATGAAATACCAAATACTTGCAATAGATTATATTTTGGTATATATGGGTTAGTGGATTCCACTTGGAGGGATGAAATAAAGAAAGCTATACAAATCAAGCTAAAACTAGTGAAATATAGTGATGACATAATGATATAAATGGACTTTCAAATTATAGTTAAATCTATAATTTTAGAGCAAAAGTGAAACAAAAAGTAGTTCTATTTAGTACCATTGATATGTATGTGTGTTGTTAAGTTTGTAATATGTATTTGAGTGAAATAGGTTATAGGACTATAAAATTAAGTTATTTGTTATGTAATCATTTGTATATGCAGTTCTAATTTTAAAAAATAAAAATCTATCAAAATAAAAATAAAAATGTTTATATTTATTTTAGATATTATTTATCTAGATGGTTATTATTTAACTAATATTAATTGACTCTACTAAATTTTTTATCTATAGTCGTTTAGGCTAACAAAGATTTGATGCAGGAGCATCCAGTGGTGTAAGGGCAATCTTGCATCACCCAAAAATAGTTAAATTTCAAGTTTCTCAGTTTTTAGATGTTTTTACATTTTTGGATACCCTTTTCATCATAATGAAATTCCCAATTTATGATTTTTATTTTCTATTCCTGGGTTGAAAGATATTGCAATTTTAGTTTCCCAGATTTGCACCTGAAAATCGTTTGAGTTAGATTTGAGGCACTTAGAGTTTCCGGAACTGCCCTGAAACTTTCCAAAATTGGTGTAGCTAATTTTGAGCGTGTTATTGACTTTGAGACCTTTCCAATGGTTCAAACGGTTTGCAAATCGGAGTCCTGGATCAAAAGTTATGGCCCCAGGAAGTTGGCGCACTTTCTAGAAGATACAATTGCAAATGTTCTTTTGAAATTTGAACTTCAAGTTGTAATTTTTCGGCGCCAAACCGCCTAAACTCAAATTTGAATGTTATTTTGGCTCCAAACTAAAGAGGAGCTCTATTTATGGGCGGGTTTCTAATTTTTGTGTAGCTTTTTGGGGACAAGCTCGCATATTGTGAAAGGGTGATTTTGTAGCTTTCTGTAACTTGCATGTGTTGTAGAACTTGGGGATTTGAAATCCTCTGC
The DNA here is from genome assembly GCA_007258455.2 of Sequoia sempervirens. Classification (NCBI taxonomy): domain Eukaryota; kingdom Viridiplantae; phylum Streptophyta; class Pinopsida; order Cupressales; family Cupressaceae; genus Sequoia; species Sequoia sempervirens. The sequence continues at coordinate 391,122,076 of VDFB02353493.1, forward strand.
ATGTAAGAAGCTCCATTTTATGAATAATAAAATTATTCTCTTGTTTGTGGGTTATTTTCTATGTCTTGGGCTGTGCCCTCATCAAGATTTCTTAAATGTTTTTAATCTAGAATTGATAAATTGTTGCAATAACCCATTTCAAATCATGAAAATGATTAATTATAGGGAGAATTTGTTCATTATCATCAATAAAATAAAATTGGTTTTATTAAATCTAGATTTATTTTGGACAACATTATTGTCGTGTGGGAAGGTATGGAGTGGGCCAGGCATTCGAGCCAGAAAGCCATTTTTCTCAAAATTGAATTTGCTAAAGCCTATGACTGCATTGAGTGGCCTTTCATTCTTTCCATGTTGAAAGCCTTGGGGTTTGGGCCTAACTTCATTCACGTCGTTTAAATTCTTTTCTCAAATCCCTCTACTTGTATTATCATCAATGGCCACCAATCTTCTGCTTTTGGTCTTTTCCGCTCTATTCAGAAAGGATGTCTACTTGCTCCTTCTCTTTATGTGCTTGTTGCCAAAGGATTTGGTTATTTACTAGACAATGCAGTTTCTTAACAACGGGTTAGAGGAATTGCCCTGCCTAACTCCCAGGATCAACTTGTTAATGGCCATTTTGTTGATGACTCTTTCCTCACCCTTCTAGAGGAAGAGAATAATATTAAGGTGGCTCTTGAATGCCTTCATATTTTTTACCTTGCGTTTGGTTCCGCCATTCAATGGCATAAAACTTTGTGTTATAGACAATCTATTATGCCCACTCCTCACTGGCTTCAACAGTACGGCTAGAAATGGATTGGGCCAGGGGAAATATTTTAGTTTTTGGGCATTCCCTTCACCTTCCAAGCTTCTCCAGTTGAGTTGTGGCAAGTTGTGCTCTCTAGGATTGAGCAAAAGATGGCCTATTGGATTACCAATCCTCTTTCTCTGGCAAAATTTTTTTGAGTTTGTTCTAAGATTTTGGCTGCCACGCATGTTTATTACTCCTCTTGTTGGGATCCTTCTAAGGCCACCTATGCCAAGCTCGAAAAGCTTCTTCGATACTTTCTTTGGGCCTCTACAGAGTCTCATAGAGGGTTTCACCGCATTGTCTGGGAGTCTTGTTGCTTACCTAGAGACTTTGGAGGTCTTTTGGGTTGCTCTCCACTTAAAGAAAAGGGACTTCCTTATGTGTGAAATGGATTATTAGAGCCCTTACTAGAGATGAAGCCTAGAAAATTCTCCTCAGGCATTGCATCCAATCCGGCTTCCCTGTTCACAAACCCACCTAGAAGGGGATTGGCTTTCAAACCCTTTTGGTTATGAAGGAACCAATCCAAATTGTGGGAACTTTCATGGCTAAGAGAATTTGGAGAGCCTGGGAAGCGGTTAAGCCTTGGCTCCGGTGGGTTGGTTCTGGCTTCTAGGATGGGATTTCGTTCAACCAACAAAACATTTGGTGGTTGCCCCTTTTAGCCAACAATGGTCAGTCGTTGGCCAAATCACCTTGGCTTAAGGCACTAAGGTTCCACAAGAAAGACATTTAAACTCTGCAGCATGTGTTCCACAGACCCACAATGTGCATTATGCCATGGGAAGATTTTTTTGCTTGTTACAGTCTCCATAACCAGGACTGTGATACTTATGATGGTCTGGTGAATGCTATTCCTATAGATATGCTACATAAAGTGGGAATTCATGGGACCAAGCCTTGGTAGAAGGACTAGAAGTGGTACCCACACACCCTTTTAGGAATTACAAGCCTAGTCTTAGCTATATGTGGCTTTCACCACATTTTCCTATGATTGAAAGTATAAACTAGAGTTGGCTTCTACAATCCTTCGCTCATGTCTAGCGAAAAATATTCTCTGCCACTTGGTTTGCAAGTGTTGAGCCAAAAATTTCCCACTTTACTTGGTGTATTCTTTTCCAAGGCTTGCCTATGGGGGCTTGGCTTGTTCACTTGGGGGTCCAAGACCCTCAGTGCCATTTTTGTGGGCAAGCTGATTCTTTTAAGCATCTCTTTTGGTTTTACACCAGAGCTCAACAGTATTGGAATTGGATTCATGACTTCTTTCGGCCTTCCAGACCGGAGCCGTTCTCTTGGCATATGGTTCTGCTAGGAGATTTTCCCAGGTTTCCTGCTAAGTATATGGGTAGCTTCGACACACTTTCAGGGTGGAAATCCTCTTCAATATCTGGAAAGATAGAAATGCTTGCATATTTTCTCACACTCAAATGGATAAAAATGTTTCTTTGTATTCTAAAGCTATTATTTTCTCTAATGTGCTTTTACAGATACAAGTTCAAGCAAACAAAGTTTAACTTGAGGTGGCTCACCTTCAGGTGCTTTTGGATCATTGAGGAAATGTCTCATGTACTATGGCTCGGGTGCTCGCTTCACCCACCTCCTCTTGGGGCTGGTAGTGGAGTGGCTCTACTTGCCCCGCTCTTAGCCTCCTCTTCATTGTGGTTCCTTCCCTCCTCGGCGGTATCGTTCTCCTCCTCCGCGGGCTGGCCAAGGGTGGCCCTCTAGAGGAGTTGCAGGGAGTAGTGGTGGCTGTTTTGGGTGGCCCTCTGATACTACTCCTAGTAGTAGCTCTGGTTGGCCAAACTCTGGTAAATTCTTTCCACATTTGACGCTTGCAATCTTTCCCCAACGCGAGGAAGATAAAGAGAAAGAAAAAGAAGTTGACGATGGTTGGGGTCCTCCTCCTGACATCACTCCTGACCCCACTGATGTATGGGGGAAAAAGATGGATGACAGAGACCCTCCTGGCTCTATTGGCACTGCTATGGCCACTTGATGGCCATTTTATTTTACATGTTTTTAATGTTTATGGATTTCTGGGCTAGGCCCAAGTGACTTTGGTTTTTGGTTTTTTGGGCTCTGCCTATGTGACTCTCGGGGTGTGCCTTCTTACCACCCGCCCTTTTTTTGTGAATATGTAACTTTATCTTTATTAATAATATAGATAGTTTCCTATTCATAAAAAAAAAAAGAGTAGATTAAATATAATTATTTCATTATAATAAATAAAAATTATTTGAAATAGAAATCACTTTCAATAATTTTAAAAAATATTACCATGGAGTATAAATTATTAAAAGAGATTGAAAACTTTACAAAGGTGGTTTTTCCACATGACCATAATTTTGTATTTAATATTTATTTTTTATATTGTTTAGTAATTGTGTTGTTGTATATTGTGTTTTTTTCAAAGTTTTCAAAACTTTATCACATTCTTGTTCTTGCTCTTAGTACCTATTTTGTAGCTATTGATTATATAGTTATTAGGGATTGCATAATGAAGACTCTAGTGTTTATGCTTTCTAGAGTTTAAATTTATTTCAATAATTTTAAAATTAATGTAATCTCATCTAATTTTAATTGTATGCATTGAATATGTTGTAAAATATCTATTAAAGTGTAGAATTTCAAGGTGGGAGGCATGGAATTAAATTATCAAACTATTTAGACAAGGCATTAATGTTTTGATTTTTATGAATGGTATTTATGAGTAAATATAAACATCATTTCATATCCACTTTCGCTAATATATTATATAGTAATATTGCTTTCAATTATACTTAATAGATTATACAGTAATATTTCTTTCAATTATACTTAATAGAATTTCATATATTTTTCACTTCACCTAAAAATATCGTATTATGTAAAATCTACCCTAACTACCAATTATTTTTTATTTTATTTTTTCTAATTTTAAAATGTCAAGTGAGAGAAGAAAAAAGATTTTGGAATTGGAAAATACTATATTATTACACTTTGTAGGTTCAACACCATAGTGAGCTCAATATTTTATCCAAGTAATGCAAGTATGTAGAACTCTACCCTGATTTTAATAAAATTCAAATTAAATTGATTTGAGGGTTCATTATGTTCTTATTAATGGTAATAGCATATAATAGTTTATTTTTGGATATGAATAAATATATGGTGGCATGAGATGAAAGTAGAGGAACTAAGTTTCTTTAGGTAATCAAAGTTGGAGTAATATTTTTGGTATATGTGTGGATTATATGAGAATGAACTTTGTACAACTAGGCTAAGTTACTTTGCGAAAGTGTTGACACTCATTACTCTTCTTTATTATATTTTTGAAACTTATGAAACCATCAAAGATCTCATGTATTTTGTAACAACGTTGACCATGCAAGTTAATATATCATACAATATATTTTTATGTAGTGTACGAAATTGTATGCCTTTACAATTTCACACTATGTTTTCCCCTTCCTTAAATTATTGATCTTAATTGACCTTATAAGTACCTAAAATTATGCATTCCATAGCCCATTTGTCCCATTTTTCAATAAGCATAAAGCATTGAATAAATGCATATAACTCATTTGTTGCCACTAAAATTGTGTATCCTGGAAATATAGGTCAGGACTCATTTTCCCAAGGGTGAATGGGTCCCCTTTATGAGCCAAGACCCATTTTTAAATATGTTTTTGGAGGAAATTTAATATTCAAAATTCAACTTGTAAATGTTGGCTAACAGGATCTAATTTTTGGGAAATTAAATAAATGCCTATTTATACCTAGTCATTTCATCATTTGAGATCTAAGTAAAAAATGAATCTAGCAAGAGGAGAACTTCAAGATCATTCAAGAGAAAGTCAAGAGCGACACTTCAAATATTTATCGCAACAATTCAAGATACAAACATCATGCCAAAGTGTTTGTGAGTTTATGTTATCATGTTGTCATTATTTTGTGAAGGCTAACATCTTTTTGTAGGTCTACAAAGCATTTGAGCATTCAAGCAAAGCAAGATCCAAATCCTTGAGGTGGTGTGTATGTCTTCAGTCCTTCAAGGTAGCAATTGAAGGTGGTGAGTTGTAGCAATTGTTTATTCATCATTTCCTTCCTTTCCATTCAAGGTTTTTATCATTGGCATTGCCATTGCGAAAGTTAAAACACTATTCACAAGGTTTGACTGAGGCAAGCCCCTAAAATGGCCCAAAATTTTCTCCTCCTTTGAATGTGCAGGTTACAGGTTGAAGAAGGATTGAAGAGATATTGAAGAGCAATTTTGCATTGTTTCATTTGTTGTCATACATCTTGTCAAGCCACAAAAACTCAGTTACAAATTTTTCTGATAGTGTTTCAGAAACTTTGCAAATGGAAAACAAAAGCTGATATCTACCACCAGAGAACCCAAAAAGTTGATCAAGACCCCCTTTAAAAGACCCATTCACCATTGGGTGAATGGGTCCTTGTAGGTACATCAAAACCATTTTCTAAGCAAGTTTTCTATCCTTTACACTTACTAGATCCACTTGCAGACTGTTGTTTATGCCTGTCAGTTGTTAAGATCTTGCATTTTTAATATTAAGGCATATAGTATCATTAAGTTAATCATTCTAAAATATTTCCAATCCATTCTAATCCCCCATTAGATGTAGATTCAAGCCTGAATGACTCAACATTAGGGTTGAAAGTCAATCTTTTCACCTTGTGATCTTGATCCTAATGAAATTTATAAAAAGGCCCATTACATCATAGGTTTGTTGCATTTAGGACCTAAGATCACCTTTTTTATGTTTCATTTTGGTGAACCTAGCATGTAAACACAATAAATATTCTGAAATTAGGATTTCTTCAAACCCTAGACCTAGGTTTTACCTTGCATTGCTTTGCATTTCTCATTTAGGGTTTCATCTTTGCATTAAATATTACATTAGAGTCATCATTAGATCAGATTTACATCTAATTTTCATTCATTAAGTGGTTAAAAATCTGAAATTGTTACTTGCACTTAGATTGCATCTTTCATTTAAGTAAAAAAAATTGAAAAAATTACATAGTTTTGTTTCAAATTTGCATCAAATCAACTTTTTTAGAATTTTGCATCTTCAAAGTAGTTAAGTATTTCATATTAGATCTAAATTTTGCATTCAAAATTGTCCATTATTGTTGCATATTTGTATTTGAATCACATTATCTCAAATTGAAAAATATTGCATTGTTTGATTTCAAATTGCATCAAATATAATCATTTTCAAGTTGTGGCATCTTACAATCACTCAAATATTGCATTTTACATCTGAAATTTGTATCTAAAATTGTCAAAATATTTTCACCTTTGTTTCACACTTACATTTTGCATTACCTTGTCCTAAATTGAGAAAAATCTGGAAAAATAGTCACTGGTTAACCTGTTTGCAATTGGAGAAAGAAACATCAAACAACAACATAAAACTTCAAATTTTCAGTTTTCAGAACCTTGTACAAGGACCCATTTGCCCTTGGGTGACCTTTTCCTTGTACATGTGTCTCAGTTATCTTTTTCACATATTTTTGTCTCAATAGTTTCATTTTGTTCCTACTTGTAGATGTCTGATTTGAAATTTTGAAACTGTGTTATTACATGTGCAAGAAAGGTGTCATTTTGCTTGAATTGTTGCAAATTTGGAAAAACTGTTGCATTTTAGATTTATAGGACAATTATTTACAACATGTTCTCATTGAAAAAATCTTGTGTTATCTTTGTTCATATTCTATTGTTAAATATTGTTGAGCATTTTAAGACATTGTTGTTACGGGCATATGAAAATGACTTTATTGCCCCTCTTTTGTTGTTTTTCATTGATCCCTCACCCATCACCCCTCCTATGAGTGAGGCTAACTTAGTGAAAGAGAATTAAATCTTGGACAATCATGACAATCACATTTGTTATTCTCCCAATATATCTCCTATTTGTGAAGAAGATATTTTAGTGTTAGAGGATCCAATCATTGAGTGCTATGAGAATCCTATTTAATTTTCTCTTCCCCTACCTCTCCTACTTGGGAAGAAATTATTGGACAAGGGGATGCAATCATAGACAATCATGAAAAATTAAAATCATAATTTTCCTTATCCTAGTACCTATCCTACTCATGACTAAGGTATATTGGAAGATCCAACCATTGAGGGTCACAAGAAACTTGTTTGTCCCTCTCTCAATGCTTGACTCATTTGGGAAGCTATGGTAGCAACAGAAGATGATATCATTGATACATGTCTTTAAAAAGCTAGTAAGATGGATTGCTTAGAGGAAGATCATAAGGTGACATTAGATTCCCCCCTTGATAGAATATTATCAACAAGAAGTCACATCCATTGAGGTTATGAATACACAATTGTTTGTTAGATCTCCCTTGATTATTGGACCTCCTAGAACTCCTTTTGGACCTCCCAAGAGTCCTCTAATCATTGGGCCTCCTAAGATTCCTTTTAAACTTCGTAAGAGTCCTCTAATTATTGGACCTCCTAAAATTCCTCTAATTATTGGACCTCCTAAAATTCCTCTAATTATTGGACCTCCTAAGTCACCTCTCATTATAGGATCTCCTAAACCTCATGGCCATATCCTAAGTCTTGCAAAACAACTTACTAGTAATCATGTGGCACAACAACCTAATTACCGTACTATAGCTCATAAATATAACACTAGAAATAATAAGAAACCAAGAAAAACTCCAACATCCATCCCATTGCCTCAACCATATCTCCCACTCACACCTAACATCTCACAACATAGTGGTAAAGAATTTGATCTTATTGAGAAACTTTGTAATACACCTGCTAATATTTCCTTGTGGGATCTCATTCAAGCATCACTTGTTTACCATAGCATGCTTCAAAATGCCTTGCAAAAATTTGTTGTCCCTCCTAGTGCACAGCCAAATAATGTGGCAGCTTTGATTGAGAATTTAAATTCATCTAATTTGGACATTATCTTTCATCAAAGTGAATTACCTCCTTTGGAAACATAGAAAAAAAATGATCCTTTGATGACAATGGCTATCACTAAAAATTGTGGGATTAGGCATAATCTCGTTGATAATGGTTCAACGCTCAATGTTTGTAGTGTAAATCTTTTGGATAAAATAGGAGTGGAAAAGACTAAAATTCAACCAGACTCTTTGTCTATTTGTGGTTTTGATAATGTGGGAAAGAAATCGCTTGGTGTGATAACTTTGCTCGTAAAGGTTGGTAAGGATAAGTTACAAATGCATATCCATGTCATGCCTCATGATCTTTAATATAATCTCCTCTTGGGTAGACCATGGATCCATGAAATGAATGCAGTGCCATCAATGTTTCATCGTCTATTGAAGTACACTTAAAAAATAAGGTTTACATGATAAAAGTTTATCCAAATCCTGAGAAGTTTTTACAAATTAAACAATAATGATGAATCCTATTAGAACATTGACACCAACTACAAAGTGGAACCTTTACAATTTGAGGATAAGGATAAGTGCCTTTCACCCATGGCAATTTTGTCAAAAGATGATTGGGGGTCAGTAGATTTCACACCCAAATTCAATGGTGAATACATGATTATACAATTGAAGTCAAGAAAAGAGAAAGAAGCAATAATGATATCAACTAGATTGTCAAAGCATCTGATTCCTCAACTTCTAGCAAAGAAGAAGATACAAACTACACATCCGATTATGATGAAGATGAACATGACAAACCACCTTCCTCGAAAGAAATGGAAGAGCTTTATGAAATAGGTTATGAGATTTTGAAACAATTTGGCTATAATGGAAAAGGATGTGGTGTAAGAGAACAAGTTATTTGAGTCCTTATAGAGCCTAACATGCAAGAAACAACAAGAGGAATTGGTTATTGTCTTTCAGTTAATAAGTTGTATTAGTTGTTGCTCCTTGATATGTGGTAGTCATAGTATCATAAAATATCCACCACCATACATGGAGGCATAAACTTGGTTGTATGCAATAATACTTTATTTTCACAAGAAGTGGCATATCATCATCTATTTGGCTCACCTTTTGTCTCTACACTTGGGGGGAAAGGGGTTAGGTAGCCTTTTCCTACCTATGTATTTCTTATTGAGATCCCTTTATATCTCCTTAAAACATTAGTGTAGCAGCTACACTAACATTTTAAGGGGGGGCATATAGTCCCACATTTATTGTTTGCATGTTCCCTTCTTAGTGATGATGGCATACATCTCCTAGGAAGTGTGACCTTATTAATCAAAGTGTGGCTTTCTCGATCTATGTGAAGTATCGTTTTTGTGGTAATGTTAGGCTTAAAGTCCCATAAGAGTGTGACCTTTCTTGGAATATGGCATTCTTCATGGTGGTAATGCTATGACTTGCATTCCCTAAGGTGTGAATCTTTTATTCCTTGACTAGTCGTCTCTTGGTGGTGATGTCAAGTGTGTTGTTCCCTAAGGTGTGGCCTTCCATGCATTAAGAAAAACCCCTTTGATTATTTTTTGTTTACCTTGTCATTTTATTCCATGAGTGTCTAGCATAATGCAGCTTGCTAGCCTTGTGAAGCAGTTTTATTCCATAAGTATCTAGCATAATGCAACTTGCTAGCCTTGTGAAGAAATTTTATTCAATGAGTGTCTAGCATAATATAACTTGCTATCCATGTGAAGTAATTTTATTCCATAAGTGTAGCATAATGTAACTTGCTATCCTTGTGAAGCAATTTTACTCCATGATTGTCTAGCATAATGCAACTTTCTAGCCTTGTGAAGCAATGATCATTTTTATGGGTACACACCTAGTGAATATTGAACTTTACTAGACCTTGTGTGTTTCTCATTTTTTCCTTTGGGGCTCACCTAGTGAATATCATACTTTACTAGCCCTTGTGAGTAATTTATTTCATGGCCAATTAGCATAACATAGCTTGCTTTCCAATGGAGCCATGTGTTCCATGAGTGATGTGTATTACTTTAGTCCTAATGGGAGCATTCATTTATTTGATGGATGGTGTTTGGTATCTGAGACAATTTAATACTGAGGTCTCTTTACCTTATTGACTTCAATCCCTTTTAGTACTAACCTTGTGTTTTGTTGTGTTTTTTTAATGTTTCTTCTTCATGTTTACATTGTGTTACACTATTTTTTGTTTTCATTTCATCACCATTTATGTGTTATGTTATGTTTATGTGTTTTCATCATGTATGCTTCGTGTTTTCCAACATGTATGTTTGTGTATCTTGTCTTGTTGCATATCATACATGCACAGGTGTATTCCTTTGTGCCTATGTTGGTCTACCATGGGATCTTAGATCTTGGGGGCTTGTGCAACCCCCTTGATCCATTGCCATTCTATCTCTTAACCATTTGTGCACTTGGACCCCTTTTGACATATATTTCTCTACTTTAGTGTGAGTTTGAGTGTAAATTCATACTCTCACTAAAGTATGGGATAAATGTAGTGTAGGAAATTGTATACCTTTATAATTTTACACTATGTTTTGGCCCCCCTAAATTATTGAGCTTAATTGACCCCATAAGTACCTAAAATTATACACTTCTATAGTCCATTTTTCCCATTTTGCAATAAGCATCAAGCATTGAACAAATGCATACAACTCATTTATTGTCCTTGAAACTATCTGTCCTAGAAATATGGGCCAGGACCCATTCGCCCAAGGGTGAATGGGTCCCCTTTATGAGCCAAGACCCATTTTAAATATGTTTTTGGAGGCAATTTAACATTCAAAATTCAACTTGCAAATGCCAGCTATTAGGATCTAATTTTTGGGAAATTAAATAGATGCCTATAAATACCTAGTTATTTCATCATTTGAGATCTAAATAAAAAATAATAATCTATCAAGAGGTGAACTTCAAGATCATTCAAGAGCAAGTCAAGAGAAACATTTCTGATATTTATTGCAGCAATTCAAGATCCAAACATCATGCCAAAGTGTTTGTGAGTTTATGTTATCATGTTTTCATTATTTTGTGAAGGCTAACATCTTTTTGTAGGTCTCCAAAGCATTTGAGCATTCAAGAAAATCAAGATCTAAATCCTTGAGGTGAGGTGTATGTCTTCAATCCTTCAAGGAAACAATTGAAGGGTGGTGAGTTGCATCAATTGTTCATTCATCATTTCCTTCCTTTCTATTCAAGGTTTTTATCATTGACATTGTCATTGTGAAAGTGGAAACACTATTCACGGAGTTTGATTAAGGCAAGCCCCTAAAATGGCCCAACATTTTCTCCTCCTTTGAATGTGCAAGTTACAAGTTAAAGAAGGATTGAAGAGATCTTGAATAGAAAATTTACATTGTTGCATTTGTTGTCATACATCTTGTCATGCCATGGAAACTCGGCTAAAAAATTATCCAACAGTGTTCCAGAAATTTTACAAGTGGAAAAAAAGAATCTCGGATCTGCCACCAGAGGACCTAGAAAGTTGATCAGGACCCCCTTTCAAAGATCCATTCACCATTGGGAGAATGATTCCTTGTAGGCACATCAAAACCAATTTTTTTGAGTAGGTTTGTTGTCCTTTGCACTTCTCAGATCCACTTGCAAACTATTGTTTATGTCTATCAGTTGTCAAGATCTTGCATTTTTAATATTAGGGCATATAGGATCATTAAGTTAATCATTCTAAAATATTTCCAATCCATTCTAATCCCCCATTAGATGTAGATTCAGGTCTGATTGGTTCACCATTAGGGTTGAAAGTCAATCTTTTCACCTTGTGATCTACATCCTAATGAAATTTGGAAAAAGGCCATTGCATCCCAGGTTCTTTGCATTTAGGACCTAAGATCACATTTTTCTATGTTTCATTTTATAATAACCATTTCTCATATACATTGAATGCTTTTTTTTTGGTAAAAGGCTAGGAATCTATATTTATATATATATATATGAAGCTTTAAAGATTACATAAAAATCCAGAATTATAGTACTGGCAATGTCATTAAAGAAAGTTTCACAAAATTCCCTATATAATGGTAGATATGGCATTATGAACCATTTTATCATAAATTAAAAACTGCTAGTATATCAACTATTGAAGTAATTTTCCTTTACATAGCATAAGATCCAAACCTAGTAGCAAAACCTTCTATTTTCAATAGTTTTCAGTAGCATGCATATCAAAAACTACAAAAGACCCGACATTATATATTTCTTGTCATAACAGGTAAATTTAAAATGAGCGTCATTCCTCCATGGATCCTGAGTTTGCAGGTGTCTCTACCCTGCAAGATTTTTCATTGTTCACAACACCTCCTTGCAACTCACCTACTTCCATTGCAGCAATATTTGCAGAAGAAGCTTCCTCCTTGCACATATTCAAATCAACATTGATATGTCCTTATGCTTCACCCACTACATTATTATCAAAAGAGGACGTTAAATCTCTGGTTAAACCCATAGCCCTAGGTCCATGTTGAATGTGATGAGAAAGGATGAAAGATAATGCAAAATACTTTTCCTTGCATTTTTTGACCAACTCCTGGCCGAGCTCATTAGCATGGGTTTTGAGAGCCCTAAACATTATCCAGGGGTCATGATTATGAAGACCATTTTGAATTGCTCCATAGACCTTCCTGCATGCCAGTTTTTTCCTTAGATAATATTTTGGAAAAAGACCACAAACATAAGCCTTTCATTTTGTCCAATTTGTAAGCTTAAGTCACCTGTAGGAGCTCACCATCATCTAGATAATTCAAAGACACAGACTCCTGAACTACAATTGGAAGAAACTCATATGACTGCACCAAATCCATCACATTTGAGAGAAAAATGGAGAGAAGTTGTGTAGGGAAAAGCAACCTTGAAGAATCTGGGCATAAAATTTCATAGCCTATCACGATTTTGATGCTATCCAAAAGACTTGGACAAGACACCCTAAAAACCTTTGACAATTGGAATTATGTTGCTTCATCTAAAAATGGAAGCTCACCCTCCCTATTATGCACTTTTATCCAAAAAATTTTATGAAAATATTCCATCCTATGCCAACACACTGTAGAAAAAACTTCCTTGGCACTAATCCTCTAGTGACCCACAATTTCAACCAGCCAAATTTGAGAACCCAATTGAACCAAAGACTTCCCCAGAATTTCAAAGCAAGCCCAAATTTGGAATCCCAGCTGAACTACCAAAGCTTTCCCCGAATATTAAATAAAACCCAGTTATTTTAGACAAACTTAGAATTATTTATGGGAAAGAAATATTTTTTACCCAATTCATACAATCCTTCCGCCCTCAGAAATTGATGACGCCATTAAAGCACCTGCAGCAGACCTTGAGGACCAATTTTCTGAAGTGGTTGCAATGAGAAGCTCTCCATTAAATTCTTATAAAGCAAGTATTTTGTATGGTGGTTGCTAGAAATCATCATGTTTGCAAAAACCCGATAACACAAAAACTTGTCCCTTCACTGAATTCACACAAGGAAGATATTTGGAATGGTTTAAAGGATTTCAAAAATGATTGCAAATAGTGCAGTAGTAATACACTAAGGCTAATGCATATTACAAATGTAATAATAATGCATAGTTTCCATCCAAGTTTTCACCACTTGTCAAATGAATAAAAATGAAAACCCTGCCAAGTGTTGATAATCAAATTTTTTGCCAATTTTGGGGAAACTTGGCATGTGTGTATTCTTTAATGCATTGGATCTTACTGACGCCAAATATTTTGCAAAGGAAAGCCATCAAGATTGAGTGTACTTGTCATAATATAAGTGCCACATGTGTATCAATCACACGTATCATGCAGATCAAAAAGGATGTACCAGACACCCCTTTCAGGAATTACAAGCCTCAACTTGGTTACAGAATATCTAGTGAACATGCAAATCAAAAAGGATGTACCAGACACCCCTTTTAGGAATTACAAGCCTCGGCTTGGTTACAGGTGGCTTTAACCATACTTTCCTATGATTTAGAGTTTGAACTAGAGGTGGCTTCTTCAATCTCCCACTCATGTCTAGCGTAAAATATTTGTTGCCACTTGCTTTGCAAGTGTTGAGCCAAAACTTGCCCACTTTCCTTGGTGTATTCTTTTCCAAGGCTTTCCTATGGGTTCTCGGCTTGTTCACCTAGGGGTCCAAGACCCTTGTTGCCATTTTGTGGGTAAGCAGAGACTTTTAAGCATCTTTTTTGGTTTTGTCCCAGAGCTCAGCAGCTTTGGACTTAGATTCATGACTTCTTTTGGCCCTTTAGGCCAAATC
>VDFB02353493.1:391136163-391219407 GCA_007258455.2 Sequoia sempervirens
TGATCCAACAAAAAAAAGGAATTTTGATGCATACAGTAAAATTTATGCGTTATACGGTCACGTTATGTCTAAATTGTAATTGGTTTGACTTTCAAACTTGATTAAAGAAAAAATATTCAATAAAAAACTATCTAACCAAGTGGAAGCACTAGATATTGAGGTTACAAATCTAAATTTGAAATAATTATAATTTTATCCTTCAAGGAAAAAAATTTATGCGTTATACAATGTGCGTCACTTTTTAAAAATGTTGTTTTTTTAAAGAAACCAGTTTTCGTGGGAGATGGAAAAAAGAGTGCAATCAAAATTTTGAAAAAATATTTTTAAGTCTAAAGAAAAATGTGACAAGACTCTGGTTTGCATTATCTTCAAATTCCTCTGCGGTTTAACAACTATAGGTGCCCGAATGTGAAGATTTGGTTAAAAAAAATTAGGTGTCGGTTTGGCCAAGGGTGGCAAGCCACTTTATTGACGGATCACCCTCTTATTCACTTCATCTCTCCATCTCCTCTGTATGTCTCTATCTCCTAAAATTTCTCTCTCTGATCCCCCTCTCTCTCTTTTTATCTATATCTTTCTCTACCTCTATCTACCTATCTCTCTATCTTACTCCCTATCCCTCTCTATCTCTTTATTTTTCCCTCTATCTATCTCTCCTTCTCTCCCTCTCCCTCTCCCTCTATATATATTGATATATCTCTCCCTCTCTCCCCCTCTTCTTCTCTCTCTTTCTCTCTACTTGTCTCTTTCTTTCTTCCCCATCTTCTCTCTCTCCCCTCTCTACTTATCTCAAGCTCCCCCTTTCTCTCCCTTGTTCTCTCTATCTCCCTTCTCTCTATCTCTCCCTCCCTCACTCTCTCCCTATTCCATAATAATAACGTTTTTTTTAAAATGTGTTTGTAATCGCATGACTTAAATAATATGTCACTCTCTGTCTGCCCTGTTTTTAATATGTCTATCTTCTTGATAATACTGTTTCGCATCTTCATAGCTGCTAACATATAATATGATCTGTCTGTGGCGGTAGAATATATGCATAACCTTGTGAACATTGTAAATGTTTGTCTCAGTACGTCATGGGTGCTCGCCGTCTGTGATAATGGCTCTTGTCTTCATCATACATATTGCATTTTGTAATGTCTGTCTGTTCTCTGTATTTAATATCTGTCGTCATGTCATAGCCTGCCACTCTCTGTCTTCTGTTAATATGTAATATTTTGTCATATCATCTTAGCATAACTCTGTCACGTTTTGTTTATCTTCATTTTATGTAAATACTGTCATAAATATATCTGTCATTGCATATATTTTAATGCTCTGTCTTCTGGACGTATTAATGCTCTGTCAACAAATATAAACTTATGTTTTCTTCATAGCTTTACTGGACATCTTTTCGTGTCATAGCAGCGATAATAATAATATGTTTTTGATCTGTGTCTTTAATCTTCATCGGTGTTTTCATTTTAATATGCTCATTGTGTCTATCTTGTGTATTTCCCCACATCTCTCTGCTGTAAATCTCTCCTCTCTATATATCACTTCCTTCCTATCTCTATATTTGTCTTTCTTCCTCTCCCTCTTATTTTCCCCCCCTCTCTCTCCATCTCCATCTCTATCTATCCCTCTCTCCTCTCTCTCTTGTCTTTGTTTATCCTTCTCCATCTCCATCTCCACTTTTATCTCTATCTCCTTATCCATCTTTCTCTCTCTCACTCTCCCCCCTCCATCTCTCCCTCTTTCTATCCCTACAAGTCTCCATATCACTCCATCTCTCCCTATTGCATACATAACATAAGCCTATTGGTAAGGGGGGCTGATGCAAGAAGTTGGGTACACAAAAAGCTCAAAAAGTGGAAGTGTTTTTGTTGTTTTTCAGAATTTGTCACACTTGGACTGAAAATTTGAGGCACTTAAACAATGAATCTTTAAAAACGTTAGTAATATGAAATTTATCATTTTGAATCAGTTTTAAAATATGTAAATTATTCAAATACTCAGATTATAGAAATTAAATTTTGATAGGGATCTATAAAAACCACTTTTTAAAAGTCCCTGTTTTTTTACAATACCAAGCACGTGTACAGACAACAATTTTTGACCCAAATAAAAGTATTTTGCTAATTCCTTTTGGGAAAAGAGAGCTAACAACATGAAGTTTGGTCTGAATTTTTTTTTGTAATTTTTGGTTGAATATTTTTTTTTATTAAATTTTTATTGGCTTTAATTGTTGTTTATAAAAATCAATGTGTACGGACAACATAATTGGATCTAAACTAAACGTTTTTTGAATCTTTTTTTTTCATTGTGTAGAGAATTGTCTGAAGTTTGATGCCATATAATTTTTTTTACAAGAAAGTTAACAAAAAAAAAGTTATTAAAAGACAAAAAAAGTCTTATATTTCAAGTTTAAGGACTAGTTTGCTTAGAAATTAATTAAAAAATAGCAAACATAATCCAATATTAATAAAAATTATATATTTGGAAAGTAGATATCGTGTTCTCTAATGGGTTTTAATTTTATAGATTGATTCAGAAAAAAGGTTCATCAGCCATATTGCCAAAGTTGGACATTCTTCTTCAATCTGCCTTAGTTTTTTATTGCAGGTCAAAGGCTAAGGCTCAGATTGCCAAGCCTTTCCCAAGCCAAAAACCGAGGCAACATGTGGGTTGGGAATTTTGAATTTTAAAAATGCGTATGCGTTTTTAAAAAACACGTACGCATTACAAAACGCATGTGTTATTTATTTTCTTGATTATTTAAAAAAAATAAAATTTAAGAAACGAGTACCCGTTTTGTAAAACGTGTACTCGTTTTATGTTACAAAAACGGGTATGCGTTTTAAAACGGGTACTCGTTTTTAAAAAAGTATTTATTTTTTTAAATAATCAATTTTTACATGTTATAAAACGTGTATGCATTATATAACGCGTACGCGTTTTTTAGTGCATATGCGTTTTTTAGGTTCGGGTACCCAAAGCATAATGCATACACATTTTTTTAGTAACGCGTACACGTTTTCTGCGAGAATTTTTTTTGGCCGAAACTTCCCCTTTTCGTGTACCCAACTTTTTGCTTTTACCCAGGGGGCTTGATTAACTTCTTGATTCAAATAATTTTTGTCATGTTTGAATCCTTATATATGCAGATGCAAAGTTTATTTGAAGCTATCACTTCTCCATTGATACCTTTGTTGAGGCATATTATGGTGCCCCTTGACAACGACATTCACTAAAAAATGTGTATACAAAAGATATGAAAGATTTGACCCATCTCCATCTCTATCTCTATCTCTCTCTGGGCTATCTCTATCTCCTTACCTCTCCTTTCATATCTGTCTTCCCCTTCTATATTTCCAACTATATCTATTTCTTTATCTCTCCCTCTTTCTATCCCTAGCTGTCCCTCTCTCTCCCTTTCTCCCTATCACTCCCTTTCTATATCTCTACTTTGCTTCTATCCTCTCTCTATTTCTCTCCCCCTCTCTCTCCCCCCTCTCTATTTATTTATATATATCTTTCGCCTTCTCTATTTCCATCTCCATCTCTCTCACTCTCCCTCACACACACACTCTATTTCTCCCTCCCTATCTCTATCTCTATCTCTATCTCTATCTCTATCTCTATCTCTATCTCTATCTCTATCTCTCTATCTCTCCCCTCCTTGCCTTCTCTCTCTCACTCTCTTTCTTGTCTCTATCACCTCCTTTATCTCTTGTAAACATTACATGGTACTGTTGGTAATGGAGCTCGATTATCTTCTTGATTTAGAGGTTTTGTTTCATTCGTATTTGAATCCTTGTAAGTGGATGCATAGTTGATTTGAAGCTGTCATTTCTCCATTGAGACCTATGTTGCACAAACAATGTATCATTTTTTAAATAGCCTTCCATTTGACCTCATCTGCTACACAAATGTATGAAAAAATAGACCATTTTTTTTCTAATTGACCTTCCACATATCTTTGACGTACCTATTGCACACCAAGGTGTGATTGCTAGTTAATAAAGCTTTAGCAATGGAAAATTTATAGGGCATCAAATTTTATGCTTAGACTTTTATACATGGCCCCACCATGGAGATGAGTTATTCATTTGGGCCAATAGGAGTGCAACATCTATCGAGATGATTATCCACGTGGCTAGGTATTATTGTGTGCCCAAAAAGTATTCCTACATTTTTCCATGCTTGCAGACAATTCAACAAATGTTTGTATCTTAACCTTTCATTGTGCATCACAAAAGTGAATGTGGAACCCACATCCAAAACTACAAGGTGAAGAGACTCCATAATGCAGTTGTATTCTAGTTTATGCTGAAGGTGTATCCTTATTTGAAGTGAAGCAAAGCTGATTTAGTCTATCTACGACTATCAAGCATCTAATATCGATGCAAGATAATTCAAAAAACCCCATCCGTCTATCATTTCTCATTGTTTTTAATTGTCGTTATTTCTGTTGTTTTCTGCCAATCACTTTTTCACTGATATTTACTTGTTGAAACTCTTGTCCCTACATTTATCACACCGAACTTTAACATACATCATTTGATTTATTTGCTAGCAAGAAAGTGACAGACATGTCATTTTGCGAGTCTCAAAATAGTGCTTATTATGTGCTTATCTAGGCCGTGCAATGAATGCTGCTTAACAACCATCTCTGTCTCATTTACGAAGGGTTGAATGTCTCCACCAAGTATTGGCCTGATCCAGGGTTCAAAACTTCGGCTGATAACAACAAAAACACTGGTTACTGCACAAAGACTATGCATTGTTTATTGCCAAAACAGTACAAAGAGCCCAGATTTCTAACAAGTAAAAATACTGTACTATCACTATCCAACATAGTGGTATTAAATTATCAACTGGTGTTTACGGATAACAAAATATAGAATCTTTACACATTGCTTACATTATAACAACTTGCTCTGCTTTCTATGGACTCACTATCCCCGCTAGTTGCTCTAATTTTGAAGTAGTTTTAGCTAACTTAGAGGCCCTGTTATAGAAATAAAGTCAAAAGGATAAGACCCACTATCTTTCTTAAAACAAACGGATCCAAATTAATTAGTTTTTCACCGAGCCTTTTTCACTTTTGATCAGTAGATAACTTTATAGTTTTTTTACGTTAGTTTTTTGAATTATTTTATTATATATATATAATGGAAATTATTAAATTTAAATATATAATTAGTATAAAATACATTTTAATATAGTACAAATTAAGTTATATATAATATAATTATATTTATATTTATGTTAAGTTATACAGTGAAAGAAAGTCTGTGTCAATAAAAACTTAACAAATTTAATTTGAAGTAACCTTATATACTTATCTACTGAGGTAGCAACGTGAACGGGAATATAGGCCTTATGAAGGTTCTTTTGATACCAGAGATAGCCATTGATTTCTTCTCCTATGACTTCGAAATAGCAGGTTCTCATCCAACAACTATATATATCGTTTTCTTTGTTTATCAGAATAATGGACAAGGATAGCTTCAGCACCGATGATTGCATTGGAGAAGCAAAGTAAGTGATAAATCTCTTCTAATTTGCACAGTTTTCTTGTAATCTAATGTACCACAACTTCATTTAAATGTCACATTCAATGGTGAATTTCAGAAGTCACTGGCCACAGTAACGCTAAAAATACAAGAACCCCAATTTCAAAAAAACGATAAGGATTAGATGATATCTCCAGTGATTCTCTCACAGTCCGAGTCTTCTCTGAGCTTCATTCAATCTTCCAATATCCTTCTCTTCTCTGGGGAATTGGAAGAAAAGGAGAGGATAGCCACAGTGGGCAGGGAGGCGGAGGAGGCTATTTTGATGGAAAACCCTCAGAGGCTTTGCATATTTCCCATCAATTATACCCAAGTGTGGGAAATGTACAAGAAAGCTGTTGCCAACTTCTGGATTGCTATTTCCCTATGTGGCCTTATAGAGTGTTCTAGTGGAATTTCAAGTATGGAGTTTTGGACTGGACAGGGTTTTAGTCTATATTGAATTTGTGTTGGCAGTTGAAGAGTTTTACCTTTCACAGGACGTTTGTCAATGGGAAAATCTTACCCACAATGAGAGACACTTTATAAGCCACGTATTGCCTTTCTCCGCTGCCTCGGATGGTATGTTTTTGGACAATTTGGCTTTATAGTTCTTTAAGGAGATTCAAATCACAGAGGCACTTTCTTTGTCCTTTTGGAACAGTAGGGTTGCGTGGTATCCTGATGATTTTAGTACCAGGAATTCTTGTTATACAAGCATCAATTCTGTCAATCTGTTTAGTATTTTCTTCTTACAATGAACCAAGAGTTTATTCATGAGAGTTTTGGGTCCTAATTGTCTACTGGTGTTTACCAGTTTGAATTATCAGTTGGATTGGTTTGTGTATGATATGTTTTTCTTGTTTTGCATGCAGAGCCTCTTAGAGTAACGAGCTTAAAAAACGTTGAGCCCATTGCACCATTTGAATACTGCGGCGACGACGAATACTTTGTGGTAGACGATGAATACTTTGTGGCAGCTCACTCACAGTATTTCTATGGGCATTTGTCTGTTTTTTCTCTTGTTTTTTGAGTTTGTGTGCTTTAATCTTTAGTCATTTTTTCCTCTATTGGGTCTCATGTGATTTTTGATGTTTTTGTTTGCAGACAATCGATGGACATGTACAGCAGTTGAACTTCTCTCAACAATGGATTTTTGGGCACTCCAAACTTAAGCAGAATCAGCTCTTCTTATCTAACATCATCCTTCAGGAGGAGAAATACTCCAGAGGTTACACAGCGTCTATTGCTATCAATAAAAGCATATTCAAAAACAGAGGAAACCCAACTTCCTCCTTTGCAACCAAAGAAAGCCCCTTCCAGAAAAGCCATACATGATCACCTCCCAACTTCTCATCAATATGCCTTCGGACATGCCTTGCTCAATGGTATGCATATCCTACTCCATTTTCTTGATGGGTTTGCATCTAAAAAATTCAAATTATTAGGAATTTACCTATGAAAAGTTTGATAACTTTGACTTGTTTTTGCCAGGCTGGTTCTGATACAGTTACAAAAAATAAAAATCTATGCCTTTTTTAAAGTCAATCTCATATGTGAGAATCATAATACAAGAACTTGGAACTTAGAGCTAAAAAACTCAAAATTCAAGTGTAATTGTGGATTAGACAACTAAGTGTAATTCTAGATTAGAAATGCAGGGCATGAAAATTCAGGGGAAAAGTTCAGCTGCATACCAATTTTTGGTATAAATATGGTTGAATAGGAAAAGTTGAAACATTCTGACAGGGTTTTATTGATAAACATAAGATTTTCACAGTACATAGATTATTTAACAAGCTTCTGGAATAACTATGATCCATAAGGTTTTTATGCGATTTACTGCCATAAATAAGATGTGGTGAGAATCTTCTCTGTTATAGCCAACTATAGCCGTGATCTGACAATAATGGAAGTTTACAGGAATGAATGTGCTTTGTGGGGTTAGGATCCTGTCAACTCCGTATGCTATCAAAGAAGGATAATGGCTGGGATTGGGTGTTCTGTTTGCGTTTGCTTTACTGTCCTGTTACACATGTGTCCTCCTGCGCCACTGTTTGGAAAGTGCACCAGGCCTTGAGACCTATCCTGATATAGGCCAGGCTGCGTGTGGGACTGCAGGCCGTGTGGTAGTTTCTGTAAGTTTTCTTTCTAAAAAATCCACCTGACAGAACAAAACAAGAAAACTCAAATTTAAACATTATCTTCTAATGGGTATGCTCAAAGGTGTAGCAGAGACAATTAGACTGTACATAGCCATAAGTTTGTAAATTCTATTACTGCTGATTCGGGACTAACCCTTTTCTTTCTACTTTTTGTTTACAGATTATTTTGTATGTAGAACTGTATGTGAGTATGCCATGAAAACTCTCCCTCCTCTAAATTGTTATTGCAAGTGTTTGTCTAAATTATATATCTGACATAAACACATGGGCATTGTGCAGGCTTGTTGTGTAGAATATATAATTCTTGAAAGTGACAATCTATCATCTTATTTTCCAAATGCACACCTTGATTTTGCTAGATTCCACCTTACTTTGCACCAATTGTTTGCAATCATCAGTGCACTTTCTGTTCTTCCTACCGTTCGACTATGAGATTTAAGCATTCTATTTCTATCTTATATTTCTGGTACCAGTAATATTTGCTTTTTGCTTTCCAAGGCTATTGCTAAATGATTATTCTGCAGCTTTCTAATATTACTAAACTTGAATGTAATTTTAATTGCTTTATGAAATTTAATTAAAGATATGTTTAATGATAGGAACATTTGCAATAGGCCGTATTTTATATATATTAATATTTAATATATGTATGTTAGTTATTATAATTGTATCATTGTTATATATCATATTTTATATAATTTAAATTATAAAATTTATTTTTAAAATACTATTATAGTTATATTTATTATTATATATTATATTTTATAATAGCAATTATTCGCTATATATAATAAATTTTATATTCTACATATAATCAATAGTTAATTGTATTACTTAATAATATATTATTTATATTAGATATATTCTAGAATAAAATTATTACATACAATTATAAAATTAATATAATTATTAATTAATATATTCTAATATAATACAAATCAAATTATGGTATAAATATAATACAATATATAAATAATATGTAATATATATAAATATTCTATATTTTGTGTTAGAATTAATATATTATGTGTATTTACCTACCAAACAATATGTAATATGTATTGTATATAATACAAATTATATTATATTTATTATTGTCCTATAATAGTAATTATTAAATATAAATACAAAATTACTATAGTTATTAATATTATATAAATTATTAAAAATATATAGTTATATAATATAACATATCATATAACTAACTATTGTGTAATATAGTTATATTACATATAATATAACTATTATTATAAAAAATATTAATTATAAATTTTTATAATGTATTATATATAAATTATATTCTATAATAAAAATTGCATACAACTATTAAATTAATAAGATATTATAGTTAATATATTATATCTATAAATACCTATAAAAAACATATAATATATATTGTATATAATACAACTTACATTATATATAATATAATTATATTTATTATCATGTATAATATTATAAATATTATATCCCATAATAACAATTATTAAATATAAATAAAAAAGTTATATAATTATTAAATCATATTTTTTATATAATACAAATTAAATTATGTCCAATATAATTATATTTATTATTACAATATTATATAGTACAAATCAAATTAAAATATATATATATATATATATATTATAATTAATATATTTTTATATAGTATAAATTAAATGAACATATAAAATTAAATTAAATTATATATAATCTAAAATTATTAGAATTAATAATTAATATATAATCTATCTAATATAATACAAATTAAACCATACATAATATATTTTACTTTTATTATTATATTAATGTTATATATAAATTACTCAATTGATTATTATATATTATATTCTATATTATCTTTCTTATATTGTGTTATATAATTTATTTAATTTATATTTATCTTTTACCTCTTACTCTTTGTTCTTATTGCAAACTTTTTGGATCTCTATAAGTGGATGCATAGTTTATTTGAAGCTACTGCTTCTCCATTGACACATTTGTTGAACAAAAAATGCTATTTTTTAAATAGCTTACCATCTGACCTCATGTACTACACAAATATATGTAAAAAACCCAAAATTTTCTTTTTCACACCTCTTTGACGTACCCATTGCACACCAAGGTGTTAAGGTTATTTTTTAAGAACCAAACTTAATCTCAATCCTAACCTATGAGCTTGCCACGACCCAATTATCAGCTAGGTTGAGGATTGGCCAACACTTAAGTAGAGTAATTACTACTTTACTTCTTCTCTTCAGGCTCTGTCAGACCCAGGGAGGGTAATCCCATATATACTCATAATATTTCATGCTTGGTCAAGAGTATTTCTTCACACAGATGCACAATTCCATGAAAATCACCTTATCAAAAGCTTGACAAACCTTAGATAGAAGTGTTACTTATTTTCAAGGAGTGTACCTTCATACTTAGAGTTGGGACATTGTAATTTTCAAGTATTTTGAATCTTAGGCCCAATTCAATACTGGCTCAACTGATTATAAGATAAACTAACAAGATAATCACTGCTTTATCTAAGGAAGAAAATGAGTTACAACTGGTAATCAATCGGTAATACAATTTCGAGTGAAGCTCAAAAATTAGTGGACTATTAAAGTGTCACTTTGTAACATCTAACTCAACATGTCTACAGAATATCACTTTCTTACTAAATCCTATATTCTTTTCTCACAAACTAATGAGCTCATTTCAACATTTAATCAATTCATTGAACTGAAGCATAAAACAAATTCATACATTCCGTGCAAATGACAAAAGACAAATGAAGTTGTCATTAACAATCTTCATTCATAACTTGGAAGAAAATACATAGGAGAGCAATATTTTGAAACAAAAATTCTTCTTCATTTCTGGTATTTCTTTGTAAAACCATATTTAAGATTCATACACAGTATAACTTTCATCTTAGACTTTCTTTTGATATATCTACTAGAGTATCTATTTACATTTTATTATGCTATTAGAGTATAGTATCTACTGTGACCGTGTCTAGACTCAAAATTTTGAACTCTCACCTTCTGAGCCATGAAATCCCCTTTATATAAATAGGGGAGCAACAAGCACCCGACTGAATTACAATTTTAATTTCATTTGAGTTCATTTCAAAAACCTAATTCTAACTAACTCCTCGAAGGACTCCCTAGGCAGTTTCATATGCAATCATTTTAGAATAGGGGAGGGAAAAAACATGTGCAAGATATTAGTTGTCATTGTCACATCATTTGTTGTTTGGAACAAAAATATTCAATTCATATCATCTTGAAAACCATCCAAATCAATATGAAAGACAAACCACAGACATATGAAAACAAATACCTCTTAAGCAAAGACCACGGTGTCATCAAAAACTAAAATAGGAGGTGACCCTATTTAGAGTCATTGACATCTGAAAATGCCTAACTACTCCTTGTCCTTGATGCAATTGGAGGTATCACCAGCACGTCATCATCAGAACTCCCATATGGCACAGGGGAACGTAGGTACTGGCCATAGTCCTAGTTGGTATCAGCTTTAGCATTCGAAGGAGAGTCTGAAAGCATGATAGGAGAGTTTTGCTTACTCAGGCGGGTCTTGTGACTCTTCTCCTTCTTCCTAGCCTTCTTCACTGGCAGTGCCAGTTCCTTGCCTTTTCATTCGATCACTTCACCTGGAAGGGTCCTATTCATCAAGTGGTATGTACTCTGCACAATTGACTTCTTCTTATGGCCCCTAGCCCTCCTTTTACGCTTTGAAACCTCAGGAGAAGCCATGGCTTCCTGCTCAGCTATGTTCTCATGACATTCAAACATACTTAGCTGGCTAGACCTCCTAACAGGTGGAAATGATGCACCAACTTTTCCCATTTTCTCTAGAGCTGATAGTGAGATAATTAAAAAGGTTCTTGACTTAAGACCCACAAAAGAAGCACCCCAATCCAAACAATTGCAAATAACTTGAGAAACAAAAATCCTAAATAGACCAGAGAACCTAATATCATACCAATTTTCTCAAGATAAGAAAATTGAAACTCTGCTTAGGAAACCTCAATCGCCTCTACTACACACACCTTACTTCTTCTATAAACTAAAAAAGATAGTGTGAATAAACATCGATTGACTTGCATTTAAATAGAAAATTTGAGCATGCAAAATTAATGACTTAGAATTCCTACGCAAGGGAATTGGTAACTTATCAGCTTGGCTCTACATCTGGACCATTCATCTTAGAGCAATTAAAACTTCATCTAAGGTGGCCATGAGCATTTTTTTTTTACCATTATCAACTTGCTCCTTCAAAACAACAAGGCATTTTCAAATGATGCCATGTTTTGTTTTAACCTTGATTAATCATAGTTGATCTGGCAATTAGCATGTATCGCCAACCTAATTCACGCTTTTCATTAATATCGGTGAAGTACATAGGACCAGTTTCTTAGAGAGAAACTTTCTTTAAATGCTTCATTGTTGATCCTCCCTAAAATTTAGGGTACAATTTAGCGATGAAGTTACTCCTGCGATGATTTTCAGTCCATTAGATCATCTTGCTTTAAGGCCTTATCAACAGTTCCCTAGTTCTCTCACCACTTTCCTCTTTGATTTATGCGAAATACCCAGGATCATGCCATGTTTCCTTCTTCATTTATGGTCATTGCTTATTGCCGATCTACTTTATCTTCACTTGGCTCCATTAGTGATGTAAACATCCCGAAGATGATCTCTAGCCCTTGGTTCTGTGGCTTGACCCTTGGTCACATTCATCCCTTCGTCGCGCATCACTAATTCGAACCTTACTCTTAAGACTCTATCTGTGACAGGAGATGTTGTGTCAACACTAGACTTGGACACGTACAACCTGCATAAAACAACCATCACAAAAGACATCGCTCGTATGATCATATCATGCTATCAAGAGATAAAACCCTTTAGAGGACCTCCATTGCTTATCACTAATTCAGAACCCAAGTTCTAAATCAAATCCGTGATGAGCAATGAAGTTATAACATATGGCCTTTTTTCATCGCTAATTCTCCTCATATATTTTGCAAGCAATTAGCGATGAGAATATTTACAACTTTTGTAATGTCCATCATGTATTGTTGATGTGAGACTTTACATTCAAAACATATCCGTGATCAAGTGATATACAAGAAATCACATCACATCACTCATTGCTATTCTAAGTTTATCTTTTTATGGCCATCCGCGATGAGCGATAAGAACATAAAGACATAAGTATCGCTCATTGCTATTCCAATTTTGAAGGCTCAAAAAGCCATTAGCGATGAGTGATATCAAAGGGAAAACATCAGTTCATGACTCATCGCTAATTCAAAGTGTGAATCAATGAATAAATTAGTGATGAGCGATACAACTATGAAGGCCATCGGGACATAAGAGGGGACTTTCTAAGCACGTGTTTATTAGTTGTTTTTAAGAGAGGGGACTTCCCTAGGATGACATGAGAATAGTAGGCTAAAGACTTATGGATCATGCAATATAATGGATGTAGAAGCTAGGTGATTCAAACCTAGACACAAGAAAGGTCAATCACATGATGATATTTTACATGCATGAAAATATTCTTTGTGATTGAAAATAGGTAATACCAGTAAATGAAATAATAGAAAACCAAGCAATTAAAATAAACAAAACCCTAAAGCTCATATAAGAACCCTACAATAGATGTAACAATTTTTTTTAGGTAAAATTTCTTAGGGTTTTAACATGAGCATGTTGGAATTTTGCAAAATTCAAAAGTACCATCACAAGGTATGATTGTTAGTAGTTATATCTATGTCAACAAGGAAATTAAAGCCTCTTCTCAAAGGATACACATAAGCACACTTGAACCAATCAGAACTTGTAGAAATAGTATAATAATAAGTAGCTAGAGACCACATCTTCAATTCTTCAAGGCTCATTTCTCATTACAAAAATAGAAATGGGGCTTACTTCCATAAATGCAATGCAAAGGAGGTACATGAATACAATAGGACATTGCCACCTGTCATTTTTTCATACCCTAGTAAATAATAAATAAAGACCAATGTGATACGAAAGAGAACTACGATGTAATCAAGCATCAACATTTGTTCACCAACTTGGAGGATTCTACCAAATTGGAAGAAAAATCAACACACCAATATGGATACGCAACATTGGCTGAAAATGGTTGTTGATGAGGAGCTAAACCGTAGGAAGAAGACTTGGATGAAAAAAAATAGAAATTGGTTGAGAAAGTGGGACATTAAGATACATGAATGTCTTAATACTAATGGGGAGATAAAAAAGTTTGTGTTCAAAATTTTTAGAGCTGCTATGTGGGCTAAGTGGCTTGGTTGCAAAAAGGCACATTACATCAAAGATTTTAACCCCATGTGGGAGAATGATGAAAAGGACTACCTAAGGGTCCCAATTAAAGGTAAGGCGAGGCTTCTCATTGCACAACTAAGGACTGGGTCTCATCATCTTAGATGTGAGAAGGTAGGTGGACTATCCCCAAGGAAGAGTGAGAGCAAAGAACTTGTATTTTCTACAACAAAGGGGTGGTTGAGACCGAATGCCACTTTATCTTTGAGTGTGTAGCTTATGAAGACATTCATATCCATTACATTGAGAGAAAATTAAAGGTGGATAATCTAAATGAGCTCTTTAAAGAAGTGAGGCTCCTCAAGACGGCTAGCTTCCCGATCAAGATTCATAATAGGAGAGCGGAAATTGAAAGGAACCTGAAAATGGTTAAAGATCAGACTCTGGGTCCCATAGGTTGATGGTCTCATGGACGTTATTAAAATCATTCATTCATTTCTTCATCCTAAAAATAGGACTGGGGCCCATAGTGAAAAGCATGTTGCAAAGGATGTGCATTCAATGCAATCAAATATTACCACCTTGAATTCCACTAACACTCATTCTACTCTCTCATTGTAACATTTTTTATTATTAATTGATCAATTAGAGAATGTCAACTCAACACAAAGTCAACATATTTTTAGAACATATGGTAAGTGTGATGCTTGATTCTAAGACACATGGCATAATACTGTGTACTTGTTATTTTTACAAAAAGGCTTCAGATCAAAAGCATGATGTGAAGTGGATGCATAATGCAATGAAAATTTAACACATGGAAGCCAACAAGGATTCAAAGACACAATAAGACTATGACATGTGTAGCTCTAGGAATAAAGTGGGTGTAAGACAATGTATAAACGAACAAAGCTCATGGGGATAAAATGGTAGACTTAAGTGGAAGCAACTTGAGTTATGAGTCAACATAAAATTAGAATGCATCACAATAATGCATAAAAAGGGTTGGAAATACAAAAGGCTAGGGTTTTAGGCTTAAAAGATAAACCCTAATTAGCCAAAGAAACCTAAAACCTTAAAAAAAATTGGTAAAAATTGGAACAATTCCAACAAAGTCTATAAGTGCATAATTTGTGTTTTTGTCATTCATTTTCTATTTATTTTTACGCTTATTTATAATAAGCATGATTTTGATTAATTTTATGTTCATAGAACATGAATTATTCCAAATAAAAAACCAATCCACATTGAAATGACACCTTACATAGTAAACTCTTATCTCAACCTATTTTGCACCTTTTGATCACCTAGGATACTAGCATGTCATGTTGATACCCAATTGGATAGCACTATGTATGATTGTGTCTCACACATTTAAAATTGTATTTTACTATGTAGTAATGTACCTTTTGATGCAACCTTCACCCAAATTTTCCTCAAATGATCAAATTGGATCCAATACTACATATTTAAATAGTTGGACTAAAATTGAAGTAATATAGGACATCCATCTCACCTGCTCTAGTCCATGCATACAAAATTTCAATCACTTAAAGCAGGGTATGTGTAGGATCATGATGGGCCAAAAAGTGGCGATATAATGGGTATGTGTAGGGTATGTGGCTAATGACTTTTTTTTAACCCAAAATCGATGAAACAAAAAGGGTTTTTGAAGGATATTCTCAGCTTTCCACCAATATAAATTATGCTAAACTTTGAATTTAATAAATAATTATTATTCATTTTCCATTTGAATTACGACTAAAGTCTGATTGATAGGTTGATTGAAAACATCTATAGTTTTCAAAAGTATCACATTTTTGAATCAAAACATGCATCACATTCTATGCTTCACATAATATAAGATTAAAAAAATGAATTTCATGAAGTTT
This sequence comes from Sequoia sempervirens, assembly GCA_007258455.2. Taxonomy (NCBI): domain Eukaryota; kingdom Viridiplantae; phylum Streptophyta; class Pinopsida; order Cupressales; family Cupressaceae; genus Sequoia; species Sequoia sempervirens. Next base: position 391,152,054 of record VDFB02353493.1, read on the forward strand.
TGACCAAGTTAAGGTGGTTAGACATACAAGTTTTTATATTTTTAAAATTTGTAATAAAAATTCATAATTAATTATTTACTTGGAAAAATTACAAAAAAATATGCATCACATCAGGACATGAGTCCTCTACTTATATCTAAAATCTTATAAAAAAATATTATCATTAAATTTTGGTTAGGATGGTCAGACAGACACCTACTTCTTATTTTTTCCCTAAAATTTAAGTACTACTGCATTGAAATTTCAAATTTTCACCAAATAGATTTTTTTTATATAAAATAAACCTAGTAGTTTAGAAACTACATTCAATTTTCTACATATTCTATTCTTACATATTTTTGAAATAATATAGATAACTTATTCAAATTTTTACGTCAAGTTCACTAACTCTGATTTTTTTGAATTTTTTGCCACTTAAGGGCCTATTTTTTCCATGATGATCCTGCACATACCCAACATCCTCCACTATTTCATCTAACTACCTCCACAACCATAACTTCCTACAACTATACTTAAGGTCGTACACTCCAAAATAATTTCAACTACCTTTTCTAGAATATGCTTAGGTATTTGACTAAGATCATGTGCTATAGGCCTCAAATTTACCCCTTGAAATACTAGCAAGTACTATAGTAGGAAAATTAGAGTTAATAGGCATATGGTTGCATGCCACTAATTGTAGAGGACATAGTCATGGTAGTACAACACACCAAAATGCCACCAAGAATTCTAGTTTGTCATGCATGAAACTAAAGTGTGTAAAGGCCATCATTAGATGCATGCACTTTAGTCCCTAATAGAATACAAATTCAAAGCTCACTCCAATAATGCAACCTTCCACCTTCCTCTAAAACAAACTTGGCAATAAAAAATTGTCAAAATTATTTCTATCTTTCAACTCTTTCTTTCCCTATCATGCTTATTCAATCTCAACTAATACTTGTCTAAGAAATACTAAACTTTGAAATCACTACATATTTTACTTTATGCTTTAAATCAATATTTTAGGTAAATTTCAAGTATATTTGATAAGAAAAAGAAAACTATTTATTTTAGTTATTTTTTATTGCATTGTGTTGAACCTCACACTCTCTATCACACATTTCTTAGTTAAAAGTATTAAACACACAAATGCACACAAACAAACCAAAAAAAAGAACCACATACACATAAAAATCACTATAAAACTTTAAATTTACTACCCAACATGAATTCTAATTCACATTTATCACACAAATAACAAATATTACTCTTGAACATCTTTATCATATACCTCTTGCATTTAAATATTATCTTTCTCCCATATCATTGCACATTTTCCTTAACCTTCTCTCACAATTTTCATCCCTTAGCCTAGCTTTGCACATGCCCCTACCTACCCACCCCATCATCCTTTTTCCCTTTATTCACCTCTTGTTTGTGCATATGTCATCTTCTTGATCCTATATTTCTCCATATAATAGTCTTAATCTAAATTCATCATCCACCATGTATCTCCCCACACAACATAATATAGAATAAGTCAACACTTATTTCTTTACTATGGATGATCACTTTGACCACAATGCTCATTTTTGAGTAAATAGATATCCACAAGTGCTAATTGATCACTTCTAAATTTTAAATTATTTGTGATGATTAGGTAAAATAGATAATGAAACCATCCCATCCACTATTTTTCGTTTGTTGCACACCTTTTTGGTCTATACCTCATACAAAATGAGCATCCTAAAGGGAATTGGCCAAATTAGGAATAAGGCCCATCCTTTCCATCCCAAGCTCATATTCCTTCACTTTCTATTCATCTCCTCTCTCTTCTTCTGTCCCTCCTACTACCACTTACACTACCGCCCAACCCATTACCCCACTTCATTCCTCATCCTCACAATATTCCTATGTATCCTAAATCCTTTCCACCCTATCTACTCACAACAAATCCTTATTTCATTCCCTCTACTTAAATCTACCTCCATATTCTTCCCATACTCTTCCTCCTAACTTCCCCCTTCCTAAAATATCCCATGAATCTTTTCACCCCTTCTATCCATACCCATCTACACCATTCTCCACTTACCCTTATACTCCCACACAAACCCACTTTACCCCACCCATACCTCTCCCTACTACTTATGATCCTCTTGTTTCCCACTCCATTTCTAGCATTTATCCACCCTTGAACACATCATCCAACACTTGGGTGTGATACAAATTAAACTTCATGACCTACCATCCTCCTCTTGTAAGTACATTACCATTGAATTTCATCATAACCCTATCTTAAATCATGAAATTCTTACCCATCCTTTCCCTCCAACATTTAGGGTTACTTGATTTAATATGTACAACAATAAAGGGGATACTACTATCCATATGTAGTTGTTTAATTTTATGTCATAGATTTATTTTTGAAAATTACCTGGATGTCAATTATTTCCCTTTAACATTTGAATAATTTGTCCTTGAATGGTTTATTACCTCCTACATAGCTCTACTTACTCATTTCTTGAGTTAGCCCATGCCTTTGTATAATATATTCAATTCAATGTCAACTTGAAAGCCAAATTTTCTTACTTTGTATAATGCAAGCAAGGCTTGACTGAATGGGTTAGTGATTTTTTCTTAGCTTCCAATCCATTCTTGCAAAGAGTCATTGTAAACTTCCTAATGATTATATTCAAGGTCTCTTGATTGATAATATATTTCCTTGAATCAAGAATTAAGTATTGTTCAATTACTATTCCATATCTTCCTATTTGTGCACAAGCCTAATGAACTATGATACTAGAGTACTTGATGCCAATATTCTCACTTATAGCATCTCCTCCTCCTCTTATTTTTCCTCTTCCCCTTCATCCTCTTATCCATCCAAATTTTCCAAGATTTCCTTTAAGAAAACAATCCTACTACCACATTCTCCAAGCCTAAATCTAAGCCAAATGTTAATCATGCTGGCCATTATTAGTATTTCATAAATGTTTTTTCTTTTGAGCCCCAAATTTTATGCAAATTCACATGTTTGGTTGATCCCTTTCATATTATACTTAATTGGATTCTTTCAACCAAAATTCTCCTCATCCCTCCTATTCATATATTTTATGTATTTATCACACTCGCATGTGGCTATGATGCTAATACATTTTATATACACCATCGAGTGAATGGTCATGACACTAGGAAGTGTATGATTCTTCATCAATAGATTTATATTTCATTTATAACAAATATTGAGGGTCACAATTGGGTAAACCCACAAAACTGATTTGCAATTCTAGCGAGGAAGGAAAAGTTGCAAAAAATGCCCCCATGCAAAAAAAATTGGTTTTTGGGGATTCAAATGAACATCTGGTTCGAGTGAACCAAAAGGGGTTCACTAGAACCCCCCTTCAAGTGAACCCATTAAATGTTGGGTCCCACATTTCCCGGGAAAAAAAGCAAAGGAAAGGGTTGTGGAAAGGGGGTTTGCTTGATATCGTAGTTACAAATCTAAATTTGAAAAAATTAGAATTTTATCCTTCATGGAAAAAAGTTATGTTGTCTACAGTGAGCACCACTCCTTCAAAATGGTGTTTACTTAAAAAACTAGTTTTCGAAGGAGATGGAAAAAAGACATGCAATCTAATTCCAAAAACTTTGACAAAAATATATTTAGAATCTACAGACAAAATGTCACAAATCACTGGATTGCATCATCTTCAAATTCCTCATGGTTTAGTCGCTATAGGTGCCCAAAAGTGAAGATTTAGTTAGAAAAAATTAGTTCAGTGTCCAGTTTTGCCAAAAATTGTAAACCAGTATTGCGGGATCACCCAATTATTGTGGGTTGCACCCTAATGTAAAATTTTAGATTTATACCAATCCTTTCCATCAACATCACCAATCCAATCATGTGGATCTTGTTCACGAGATTATTCCTCCTAGCATTCATGGATAGTTTATTTTATCTTATGTTAGGATAATAGGTTCCACTCACCCTGAAATCACAAGGCTTGATTCATTGTATTTAATTATGTAGACACTAAATATTGTATGATCTCCAAACATTTTGGAATGAGAAAAATGGGATGACCATATATGTTTTGGGACATTATTTATTCTCTATTATAATTTTTATATTGTGTAAGAAGACTTTGAATAAGAAAACTACCTTGAAAAGGTTAAAATGATGAGTTACAAAGTATCTTCTTAATTTGGTGGATATGACATAAACATTGAATGCCCTCATGGAGCACCTAGGATTGGATTTTGGTCAACTTGACTATTATGAAAAATATGACAAATAAAAAGGGTGTAAGAGGCGTAAGAGGACTTACATACTATTATAAGATGCTTGGCCATGACCATAGAGGCACTATATTTTACCATGGCTCACAATTTTGGATACCACTTGATGGTTTCTTATTTTGAATTTTCTATATATAGAGGTATTGGATAGTGGATTCTAAGGTTCTTTTGTAGGTACTCTTATGTTGTAAAATTTTAGTTATAGGAATAAGTGGATTGTATTATTGTACTACATTATTTTGACAAATTTGGGTCTTTTGTGTTGGATTTCTTCCTACAAGGGTTTGCATTTTATGATTTTTTTGAATTTTATTTGATTGTTTATTGATATACATTTATTGGTTTAATCACATTGTAATTGTTGGAGTTAACAACCCAAGATCTTCAATCTGCAATGCCAAAGAACCTCCACAAGAGATAGAGAGAAGCAACAATGGAAGATGCTATTCCACCAAACAAGGATTGCAATATGATACAATATGATCAATGCAATACTATACAATGCTATATGCCAAATTACAATATGCTAGAGATGCCTTGCTTATAAAGGCAAGGATGAGAGATAGGATAAGACAAGATCATGACAAGTGTCTTAATCCTATCACATGAGACAACTAACTCATAACTACCTAGGAAAGTGGAAATTCTAGATAAGACAACTAATACTTATCTAGATATGACAACTAATATCCTAAGTAAACTTAACATGTGAATTAAGTCCCCTAAGTCCCTAGTAAAGGAATAAACTAGGTACAAGACATATTCACACCAACAGTAATCAAATTAAATCACTACATAGTTAATATTTATTGTATCATTTACCATGTTATTTTAATCTTTAAAACACTTACCACTTATATAATTCCTTTCTCTTCCTTTGATGACTTTGTTAGTACTTGGGAAACTGTACACTCTTGTCCTCCACCACCTCCTCCTCCTCTCATCATTTCCCTCTCTATTAATTTTTTTATTAATAGATATTGTGGGCCTCTTCACATTGAGGGGTAAGTGGCTATTAAAATAATGAGGTCTCATTCTTATTGACTTGCCTAATTTCTTATTTAATGTTTTGATTGAGGAATTCATATTGAACCACCATATACAATGGGATTTTTATTCTACCTCAAGTGTTATCTTAAATTTCTTAATGGTACCTTACTTGACACCTTTAGTTTCTTTATTCATCTAATCCAAATTTTTTGTATCTCACATTATGTCATATTCTTCCTATCTCTAACTAATTTGATATTCTAATTGGATGCCCTTGAGTTGAACAATCTCAATCCATCCCTTTGATCCTCCACCAATGCATAAAATTTATTCATAATAATGAGGTGGTGAACACTCCTCACCATGAGTACTAGCCATTATTTGAACTACAAACCTTTGTTATTAATGCCTTCATTACCAAACCCATAGGAACTCTTTATGATCATAATGATACCCTCTTTGTAACTTAGCACTGAAAATTAAAGTACAAAAATACTAATATCATATGATTGATAATCTATCTTGCTATCTATCCAATCACATGTGGTTGATATGCCAACATTGATATGTAAACTCAAGTAGTTACACCAAATTATCAATATATTGATTAAATTTTAGATAGAGCATAAAAGAGAAAAATTGAAAAATATGAACAAAGAATCATAATTCAATTGAGAGAGCAACGCCAAAATTTAGCAAGAGACTTATATACCCTAGAAAACACCACTTTAAGTGAAAAATATTGAAAATGTGAGTAAAAAATCAATTAAATGCTCTGAAATGGCATGTAATGATGACCTAGTTGACATGTAGGTTTTAGTTGAGAGCTTGACCACATCTCATCTTATGTCAAATGATCATGAAAATATTGAAAATTCTCACACTAAAAGCTCAAGGATCCAATACAAAAGCTATTCATTCATCTTCTACATAAATAATTAAATTATGATGGATTTATAAGGTATTATAAATTATAAGTACCCAACAATTAACAAAAGGCTAACATCTTAACTAATAAATGATCTCTAATTTATAAATTAACATCAACATGTTAATTTGTTATTTATTACAATATATTATGCCATGCACTATTAATTATTAACACCCCACTTTAGTGCTAACATAAGAACTTTTTTTTGGCCTAGTATTAATGTATCAATGGATGGACTTGGTCAGTCATTGCCTTTGTCATTTGAATTTTTGTTGATATGTAACTATTTTAATTTTACTCCCCTTCCATCAAATAACTCCAAATCTCCTTGGATGTTAGTTTCCACCAATAATGCATCCAAAATACAATACAAATAATTCAAAAATTATTAATATCCCTAAAATTAATGCTACACTATTTCAAATATTAATCATAAGAAGAATTTTTGGAAAACATTTTGCAGTGGCATTAAATTCCTAATTAAATCATATTTCCATGTACAACCATTTCAATGATATCTAGTTATTTATCTACATCACATATTTTCCTCTTGATAAGTGATTCCCAAATATACAACAAAATGAAATACAACACTACAACAAATCCTTGTGATTTGCTCCATTTTTTGCTTCCACCCACTATTTTAGTGTATTTTTTTTCCAATTTTTTGATAACGTCAGTGCCATTTATTGGGATGGTGCTATTTTTGGCATTTATTTGTGCTAATCAAGACAAGTCGACACTAATTAAGGTGCTCATTGATGCCAAAATTAGCATCGTCTTTAGCACTGATATTAGCTCTGAGTGTGGCACCATAGTTAGCACCACCTTTGGCTCTGAGTTTAGCTTCGAGTTTAAAGCCACTTTTAGCTCTCGCTTTAGCTTCGAGTTTAGCTTCAAGTTTAGCGTCGGTTTAGACACCCCTATGTTGAAGAGACTTATTCATATGTATCATCGATGATGTAAAACATTGAAATGTCAACAAGATATGGGCATATCGAGGAGAGAATCACTTACGTCACATCGACAAGGTTTATCTACAAGTGCTCGATGAAACACAACTCTTGGATATAACAAAGTAGTGTCGATGAGACATTGAGATATTAGTAAGACAAATAAGATTGTCTCATCGACACTCTTCAAGTAATGATCAAAATCATACACCGCTATATCGCCGGGAAGGTGAGCAACATATGTGGTAGAGAGGTATACACCGCAACCCCACAACAAGAAGCCTTGAGCAAGGTGGTAGTGCATAAACAACAGAAGGGTAGGGAAAAACCCTGCCATACCATAGTGGGTATAATAAGAGACGATGGTAGTACGGTAATTATGGCATCATTACAATTTATAACACTAAATGCAACAAATCACATCAGTCACAATCCATTTGAATAAATCATTTAAGGAATCAAGAATATAGCTCGCCAAAATACTCTAAAATTCTAATAAACATACTCTAAATTTTTTGTCAAAATCTTATTTTCAGGCATAGCCCACTAGAATGGAGTTTTCATTTTATTAAACATACAATAAAACCTTTGTTGAAACCTTATTTTTAGGTGTAGCCTGCCAAAATGGAGAAGTGTTTTAGTAAAGAATGACAAAGAATGGTAAGGAGGCACAAGATTCATTGATGTTTATCTCATTCTTGCTCTGATCAACAAGGGTTACAATGTTCGTGCTACTATTTTTAATCCAGGTATTTAATTGACATATGTTTGCATAATCTCAAATTCCCTCAGATGCTTTTGAAGTATCAATACATATCCTATATAGGGTTTAGAATGACTTCTTTTAATCTAAAAAAAAAAATCAAATGCTTTTGAAGTATCAATGTGTCCTATATAGGGTTTAGAATAATTTCTTTTGATTTAAATAAATAAATAAATGATGTATTATCCTATGATTAGATAATGTGATGCATATAAAGCAAGTCCTTCATGCCTGCCATTGTTCCAAACCACCACTCACCACCTTGGTTAAAATATTTCCTCCATAAGCATAATAACATGTTTTAAAATCATGGTTTCCAGTGATTGACCATTAAGGTCAATACTTTCATCAAGATACAGTGAGATTTTTGTCTTCAAAATTAAGGCATTATGCAAGATAACATTGTGAATTGTTTGTTGTGTACAATTTTATTTTCTTGCACATTTACTGCTTTGCTAACTTCCTTTAAGACTGGATATTGCACCATCAGCTGCAATCTCAAACAACTCATTCATTGTCACTTGAAGATTCCTTTCATAAGCATCCTTGTATAAAATCAAACTATGCCCTATAGACTTCCTACTTACTTACTAATATAGGGGACTCATTGTTTCATGGTATTTTGAGTTTTATTTAGAAGGGGTTAATATGTGGCATTTTTATGTGCAGGAAGAATGGATTGTGATGCAATGTTCGGGTATGGATGGTTTAGAAAAAAAATGGATTGCTATCGGTGTCATAACCAGGTTGGATTGTACCTTGAGCTAGTGTGAAACACTTCCGGGTTTTTTCGCTCAGAAGCAGAACTTGTGTATAGGAATTTCCAAATATCCAACAAAGGAAGTTCCTACATTCTAAAGATAAAATCATAAATATGCTTATCCAATTTCTGATCCAACCTTACATCTTTAATATCCGATAGAGAAAGTTTGTACATTCTAAAGATAAAATCATAAAGGTCTTGAATATCAAACAGAGGAAGTTCCTATATTCTAAAGATAAAATCATAAATTTTATTGATCCAATTGGAGATCCAATTTTAGGCCGTGAAGCTTCGACACAGAAAGTTCGTACATTCTAAAGATAAAATCATAAATCTATTTGGTCCAATTTGAGGTCCAATTGTAAGGATTTGTCTTTTTAATTATACTTTCTGACATTTGTCTTGATACAAATTGTTACTTTAGCAGAATTATGGTATTTCTTTTCTTCTAATGTTTTCAACCCTCATTTCAAGGAAGAGCTCCGAAGATGGTTCCTTTAGATGGAGACTACACTTTTCCACTATAGGTTCCATCTAGAAACACCAAAAGCTTAGGTACTTTCATACTCAGGTACAACAGAGTTTGAGGTTACCTTGTTCTCCTTGATACAAAATGTTGTCCTTTAATCCCTCTTAAGCAACATTCACTATTATGGACTTCATCATTGTACCTTTCATGCATTCGATTTAATTTGTTATGTGGAAACATGCTTTCTAGTTTGTCTTTGCAAGTAAGGACTATTGTGTAAGCTTTTAATCTACATGACTGCCCCTCATGTTCAATTCTTGTGACTGTTATGATGCTTGGAGCTGCTTACTTTTAACCATATTGTTAATGAAAACTATCTTGGAATCCTTGATGATTAGTTTTTTCAGAATCATGGGTATGTTGATAGTGGAATGTTCTTATTAATAAGGATAAATCTTTATCAATAAGGAGATTACCCCTTACCAACATACTCCACTATCCTTGCAAAGATTGATCTTTAATGCTTCATGGATGGTTTACTTGTGATTATCCTTCTCAAATGAAACAATAGGGCAATAGGTTGGGCTCAGCCTTTGTGGGAGCCACATTTCATCCCACATGTTGTAACCAGATAAACAAAACAGTCTAATTTTATCTATACCTGCACAATGATAAAACATGTTAGATAAAACCGAGCATATGATAGATATGTTTGATAACTTTCTTGTTTTCCTGGAAATCTATGGTATGCAAGTTATTTGAATGCACATGATTATCAAATTATATGTTTATAGATGTATGCACATATTTTGATTGGTGATCCTTCATTTCTCTAACAACACTCTTCCCATTCAAATGCAGGGAACCTAGGAGAAGCAATGAAGACATCAACTTGGAGGCTTAGACAAGCAAGAAGACTGAAGATGATGCAGAACAAAGCAACTGGGATTTTTCATTGTCCTCTTTCTCTTTATGTGAATTTTTCACTTTTGTATCTATAAATGTATAGTTTTTCGATTATATGCATTCAAATAGTCAGTTCCATGACTTGTGTGGAACAACATACATTTACATTATCAATAAAGACTACATTTTTTAAAGGATCTTGTGCAATCTTTCCTATATTATATGCATCTGCATAAGTGCAATCTAGTAATGTAATCTTTTGATTTTGTTTATGCACATGAATGTAATATAGTAGAAATAAAAATGTACCTTACTCTTCATTTGAAAATCACAAAAGCTCTACTTGATTGAGTTATTAACTTTTGTGTCTTCACGAACATATGTTGATACAAAATGAATGGAAGAAGCATCCAAGTAATCCTAATTTTTTTTGCCAACAATTCATACCAAAGATTGAACAATTTAAGGATATTGAAATAGGTAATTTGTATCAACACAAATAATATTACTGAAGCATTTCAAATTTTAGGCCATAAGAATCATACTTTTTTAAACATGGATTGTGTTGTAGCCAAAATTCCATCCTAATTATTTTTGCATGCTTCCATTTTCACTCATCTCTTACATCCACCATATGCATATAATTCCTATCATAATAAATTAAATTTAATAAAATCCCTCACGTGAGCTTCCAAATAAAACCCTTGATCACAACATCAAAGTGTATTCCTCCTTTTAAATACTCCTATGATTGCTCATAACATATTGCCAAGACAACACCATGTCGATGAGAGTCCCTCCAAAGTCTCCTTGACATTAGCACAAAGCAAAAATCAGAAATGTAGATTAGACACCCCTATGTCGAAGAGACTTATTTATATGTCTCATCGACGATGTGAAATAGTGAAGGTCAACAAGATACAGGCATATCGAGGAGAGAATCACTTATGTCACATTGAAAAGGTATATCTACAAGTGCTTGGCAAAACACAACTCTTGGATATAATGAGGTAATTGTCGATGAGATAGTGGCATATCGGCAAGAGACATTAACTTGTCTCATTGACATTGGCAACCAACATCAAAGGAACATAAGATCTAATGTCGATGAGACATTGAGATATTAGTAAGACAAATAAGATTGTCTCATCGACACTCTTCAAGTAATGATCAAAATCATACACTGCTATACTGCCGGGAAGGTGAGCAACACATGTGGTAGAGAGGTATACACTACAACCTCGCAGCAAGAAGCTTTGAGCAAGGCGGTAGTGCGGTAAACAGTAGAAGGGAAGGGAAAAATGCCATATTGGCATATCAAAGAAAAAATGGTCATTTTAATTAAAAGTCTCTTAGACAGTTATGAAATCATGATTAGTCCGACTGATGTGACTAACAAAAATATCGATGAGACTACCACTATTAATGAAGAAATTGATCATAAAGGTGGCACGGGCCCCATTTATGAACTAGGACTGGATGAATTGTCCTAGAATTTGATAAATACGGCCTCAAAGAAGTTGAAATCACTGTAAGTTGTAACTGGAGGATTTGGAGAACCAAGTTGGATGGTGGTAGGCAGCTGTAAATTTGTAGCATTTATCCAAGTAAGTGGTCTAGATTCAGCTCAAAGTATTTTTTAGTAAGTAGATGAAAGAATTGCATGAATAGGGTTGAGATGGAAAAACCCCAGGCAAACAGAAAGCAAAAAGATAGAAAACTAAAGCTAGGCAATTGAATCAAGACTTAATCGATCAGTGTCTTGGGTCTGGGCCAAAATCCAGAAGAATAACATAGCTTAACCCATCGTGTGTGAAATTAGTAGATAAATAGAAAAATTTGGGAGATGTATGGACTTTGTGTAGGGGTTACGACCTCTTTATTTATCATTATAGGAAGAAATTTTGGCATAGCCCAGTGTCAAACCCATGGAATCTGAATTTGGGTAAACTTGTAGTACACAACGTCTTTGTGAAAGTAGAGTTAATCAAGGTGTTGGAAAAGAATTGCAATTCAAAGATGAGAGCAATTCATTTACCTGATGGGTCACAATTGATGGTCATAAAGCTAGATTATATTTCCATGATTTTCTAGCTAGACACTTCCTTGAAAACAAAATTACGAATTAGAGACTTGTTGGAGGAATAATGCACCATGGACACAAGTTACAAGAGGTGGAAATTTCCTCTACATAGGGTTAAAGGTTTGGGTAACCAAACTATGAGGTTCTCTAGTGAAGATAAGCCCCCATTCTCTATGGCTTTGTTTGAAGAATACTTTCAATACACTTATTACTCAGCTGGTCAAGTACTAGGAATTGATGTTCCTGAGAACATGACAATTGCTCCCATGGTTTAGCCACAGACATCTAGAGCCATAATGCCCGACCCTATGTTTATGTAGAGTATTTATCAGAGGCCATCAATAATGCCCTCAATATCATCAAGAATGATAGTGAAGCCATTAATTTCAAGCACTATTCTCTTTTCATGCACATGATATTATACGAAGGGTAGATGATGGGGATATGGGGTGAGGAATTAAGAATGAAAGACTTAGATAATGATGAAAATTTAAGGCCTATACAAATGTGGACATCTATGTGGGACAACAGGTGTGGGAGGTCCCACTACCTATATTTTGAGGAATATTTTGTCAAACCACTATGCAAGATGCTAGGCCACAAATGTGACTACAACCTCTCCCCAAAGATCTTAAGATTTCTCTGACCAATAGATATGGGTCATGAAGTAGGGATAAATCACAATTGGGGGGACTGGTACATGTTTGGGGATTTTACTATTATTAGGGTTTATGGATTTGAAGCTCACCTTATTTGTTGCCTAAGACTATGCCAGACAAAGTTGCTTATTTAGAGATCATAAGGCAATTGTCATTTTTCAGCATTCATGCATTTAAAGAGCTATGGGAGGTAGAATTTCATGCCTTCCACTTTATGCTTTGGTGATTTCACTATTATCTTTGATTTAGGGTATGACTTGGTTAGTGGAAAACTGGATTATTATGGCTTTTCAGTTGGCAACAAAAGGGAAAAGTTTGATTGTGAACACTTCAATTGTGATGCCAAAATTTCTCAGAAATTGAAAGGGTATGAGCATAGTTTCCTTTTAGAAGATGTCATCAGAAATTGTGAAGAAAAACAAAACATGATGAGAATGAATGCCTACAATAGGGTTATGATGGTTGAGGCTTGGAAGGTGAATAATAACCCAGACTACGTAGGGGCTTTCCCTGAGGTACAAAATCTCATAGAAATAATTGAACAGTTAATCCTCATTGAAGAAGAACTAATAAGAGATGTGCCACTAGTGGCATTTGAAAGAGGAAGGGGCATAGGTCCCAGGAGGAAAGTAGAAAATATCACACCACTAGACCACTTATTACCTCAACCTACTACTGAAGTGAGCTTTTCAGTTGGTTCCCTATCTATGGAAGAAGATAAGACTGAGGAGGAAGAAGAAGTCTCACAGTTTAATGCTCCTGTTATACCCCAATATGAGATGCCATTGGAAAGAAGTGTGATCACCTTTGAAGCCTCTGATGAGCTATCGGATGATGTGAGGCATAGTCAAGTCAAGAATTTGTTGTAGATGATACTTTTGTGCAGACCCCTAAATTTAAGTCCTTTATATATGAGTATAAAGGAAGACTAATAGGAGAAAGGTTAAAGGACATTGACCCTGAGAAAGAGGCTTATGCCTTGAAAGAGTTGCAACATGAAGTTGATGGGGAAATGAGAAACATGACTGCTGAGAGAGGAAGAGCATTATTGCAAGAAGCTGGAGTTATGCTCCTTCTTGGGTGGGATATTAGTTTAGCCATTGTGTTTTAAAAATTTTTGAAGAGAAAGAATAAAACTTTGCAAATAACAGATGAAGTAGGTGACATGGTCTATACAGGGTTAGGGTACAATCCTGATAATACCACTTTTCAAATTTTGGCTCTTTACCCCCCAGGCAAGAAGCCTTCTCTCATTGACCATGATCAAATTTTTGGACATCTCCTGGTGCAGAGAATAGGGGAGACAAATCCCTTGGAGACTGCTGACTTGAATGTGAATGTATCCAAATTCACCAAAGCCCAGATCCAAAAGCTAGTAAGAGATAACCAATGGTTGATAGAGGAAAATGGCAGGTTGAAACAAGAATTAACCAACTACAAAGTAGGCTACCTGCTTCTCCAAGGATTTACTCTCCTTTAATTGAACATGAAAGAAAAGTGTTAGAGGCCATATATAAGACTGCTCAATAGAAGCATAAATTTGAGAAGGCTCAAAAGGAACAGGAAGAACTAAAAAGAAAATTGAAGGCTACTTCTTTTGAAGTAGCATTAGGGATAATTTGTATGAAATTCAAAGATATGTTCCAACATGTAGATGGTGTCTAGCGTGCTCACAGTGGAACATACAAGGCCCTTGTGGAGCATGGAAGTTTTCTTGATAGGATGAAGGAAATGGAATCCCATATCAAGGCAAAAAATGGAGATGATAATGCTTTGCTCCAAGAATGTTAGAGCCTCATGAATACACATGAAAACTTCCAAAATATCTTGACACATGAATTGAATGACTTCAGCCAGCCACTATGTATGGCCATGCCATATTTCTTTGAAGAAAAAAATTTGAAGGATCAGGAAACTTGGAAAAATGAGATATCAAAATATTTTCCAGGCATCCTTGATGACACCAATGATGAGGATGAGGTACTCTAGAAAACACATAAGCAGATTAGGAGGATTGCTGGATTGGAGAATGTAATGAAAAACACTCTACAAAATGCAAACACTTATGCCCAGGAGAAATACATTGATCACATGTCAAAGGTTAATTTGTTCCTTGCACAAGCTATATGAGGAGGTAGTTAGAGTTTGGTTGTTGTGGACACATTAACATGGTGCTTGAGCCTTGAATAGATCTTAGGTGGTCACGAGCGCTTGCTAATGATTAATGAACTGTGGTGCATCCAACAATAAACTCTTTTTGAGTTTCTATGTTATGTTAATTATGCTTTAGTTAAGAAATGATGTAACTTTTGTGAACGGACCTGAAGCTTGTTGCTTCTCATACAAATAGGGAAACCAAGGTCCGATTTTGATCATCATATCATCATCATTTCAATTCATTAGAATAGATACTAGACCATCTCATCCACTTATTCATATCAAAATAACTCATGTTATGTATGTTCATATTTTGAGCAATATAATGGAGTAGATACATTATAACTCGTAATCCATTTTTAGTGTTCAATTGCTATGTCGATTTTCATGCTTATTTATTGCTCTTCTATCTCCAAAGTGGTCTTTTCAAGTTGTTTAAATCTGCAAGATTTATCAGGGCACATTTGTTGTTACTGTGTGGATGCTTTGATTGGTTTTTGGTTAGGTGTGAATTCAAGTCCTTTCAAATAATTTACTTTAATTGGTTTGTATTAAGGATTAAATTCCTCTTAGAGATTGGCACCCTCTTATGGTCTAAAAACTTGTGTTTTTGAGATCCAACAGATTGCAAATAACTCTAAAAATTTAGAAGTCTATGAAATAATGTATATATTCTTGTGCTTGTAAATATTCTTGTACTTGTAAATATTCTTTTATTGGTATGTCTATTAAAGAAAACAAAGTTTGAATAAAAAATGCTTCACCCTTTTTTGTAAGTGAGTATGTGAATTATTGTTTAAGGAAAAATCTTACAGTGTTTACATTTTCAGTTTACTAGTTTCAAATCTTCATTTGCTATGTATATAAAATTGTATGTGCTCTTTATCTCTAATGACATAAAGCGGTAATATCATCAGAATCAAGGTTTTCAATTTCAACACCATCATTGTCCACACTTTTCATATCCTGTTCACTTTTAAGTACAATCATCAAAATTTTATTTTTATTTCTTGTCCCAGTTAATCTCAATTCCTTTTAGCACAACACAGTAGGTTGCATGTTAAATTTTAAACATTTTCTTTGCATTTTTTTTTTATATATTATTTTCTTAGTGCATCATTATGTAACAACAATTTCACTTCTGAGATATACAGTTAACATAAATGAAAGAACATGTTTTCTTTGTCAAGGGAAATGTATGGTGAATACCCTATGTCTTTCAAATAAGTGTGCAAGCAAAATAAGACATAACTGATTGAATCTGATTTTCTACTATACAATTTTTTTTATGTGCTTTTTACTTTTTGCATGTGGATTACCCTTAGAAAGAGACTACTTATCTTTTCTTAAATGAATCCTTTACATTTGCTGTCTACAAAAGGAATTTACTGCTTGACAACAGGTTTGTGAACTTCATACAAATTAAGATTGGTGTAAAAGGCCATCCCCACAAATGTTGTTTAGTCTAGAATTATAATGGAAAATAAAAAAACTTGCTAGGAGAATAAAACATGTTTTCAATTGTCCAAGTACAACATAATATTACTAAAGCATTTCAAATTTTAGGCCATAAGAATCATCCTTTTTTAAACATGGATTGCAAATAATTCTAAAAATTTAGAAGTCTTGGTCATTAACATTATTGTCTGCTACAATGTCATCCAGTGTATCATTGTCAATGCTCATATGTTCTTTCAAGTATTTAATATTATCATCATCCTCATCTTGACCTGCATCGTCTTCATCATCATTGAAATTTGACTGTAGACCATCTGTATTGTTACCAGATGTATGTGGATCATCATTTTCTATACCATCCATATTGTTGTCTTCCATAACATCATCTAACTCTGGATTGTTGTCTTCTTGTGCCTGAATATAACCATCTTCAACATCATCATGAATGTCAATTTCTTTGATGTTCTCTAATCCCTCTCTCTCATTTTTTTGGCCATCATTGTTTTGCTCAGTATCCACTAATGCATTGTCAAATACATGCCTTAATATTGGATCATAATGTATGACAAATATCCATTTCGGGTCCAAAATATCTTCATAGAAAAATACCTGCACATGAACGCCATACATATATTAGATGTATGTTATAACAATTGTATTGATTAATAAACACATGTATATATTCACAATAAGCTATGAATTAATAGATTAATGATCACTACCACTTCTTGTTTGAGTTAAAGAAATACCTGCTCACAATGAATTGGTAGAACATAAGGCTCCTTATCCTCCGGTAGGAAAGATGAGGAATCTATAGAAAACAATCCACTATGGGTATCATGTCTTCGTGTCCTCTCAAATGCTTCATACCATCTACACTTAAAAATACAACATTTAAAAGAGCGGTAATCCAACTCGATAATTTCTTGTATTTTCCCAACATATTGTAGATTCCCTTCAATTATATTCTTATCCTTTGAGCTTGATCGATTGGATTACTCGAAGTCAACCATGATACCACAATCAAAGGATTATCTCTTTATGTCTACACTTTCTACATGATAATGTCTACCATATGCCCACATTGCTGGATATTTCCTTGCCTATGAAAGACCATTTATTTCAGTGAAAACAAATATAATGATGAATATTAAAATAGTTAAGACTGTCAAAACTGTAAGGAAACAATAGTTTTTAAAATTCCAACTGTACCTTTCTTTCACATCCTCTAGACATGTTGATTTCATCTTTTGTTATGTTTGAATCTGTATAGGTGCATCTTCTATTTGATTTTGAATTTGTTCAGTAACCCATTCTAGTGGGAAATCTTTTCCCCATTCCCCAAGTAGATGAGTGGGAAATGGAGTATTCCTTGGGTTCGATCTCATAAATTGTCTCCTTGCTTCTAACACTTCTCTCTTTTTATCATACAGATCAATCCATTTGTTCATAAAATCCATGTGGTATAGAATGAACTTGTCGAGTATAGAAATTTCGTCTACACCTATTACATGTCAACATGTTTACTTCAAACTCCAAATGTCATGCTGTTAATTTGACAAATAAATTACAGAGTAAATTAATGATTGCAAGAAAAACAACCACACTGATCGTGAATTTACTTACTAATTTTTACTTCAACACCATTAGATTGTGGTTTTTCTCCATCAATAATATCTAATGCTCATTCTTCACCCCAGACGTGTGGGCCATCTTCAAAATCCTTACCAAGGAATTCACATAGGAAGAAAAATTCTTCATTCAATACATACCCTTCATCCATGCAACCCTCTGGATGTGCCTTTTGTCGAACATATCTTTTAAGAGTTTTCATATACCTCTCAAAGAAAAACATCCACCTCATTGATATGACACCCGCCAATTCAATGTCATCGACTAAGTGTATAAGTAAATGGACTTGTAGGTCCATGAAACTTGTAGGGAGCTCCTTCTCAAATACACATACAATTTTTGCAATTTCCTTCTTCCACTTTGGCACTTCAGATTCATGGATCTCCTTGGAGGTCACCCACCTAATATAAGAATAGTAAATTAGTATGAACCTTTAGTCATAAATTAAAATGAAATATAATATCTCTATGTCTCTCACACATGAACATTTCATATAACCACATACCTTGTAAATGTTGACAATCGACTTATGGCATTCCTTAAGTAAGACAGGAATCCCCCCTAATTGCCAATGGCATGATATGTTATCAAACACATTTATGAAAAGGTCATTAGTAATTTTTTCTCACACAACAAAATATCAAAATAAATTTAGTGCTTAATCAATGTTACCAGTAAATGTTAAATGCTGATATACAATACCTTCATTAAATTATGAAAATCATGTGTTTTAAATCATGTGATATGTCCATCAACTGTAAAAGATTTAGCCAATGATGACCCATTGCCAGTAGGTGTCCTTATTGAATGAATGAAATTTTTTAGTTGGTCTAGCTCTTTTTTTTTCAAAATCCATGGAGCTTCTGCATAGGTTTCATTTTCCCTGTTTGGCCACAAATGTTTTCTATCAAATTTGGTACGCGAAAGAGCAATATCTCTCCTCAAAGACAAGGTGTCCTTCTCTTTGCCTGATATGTGTTGAAATATAAAATCTGGGACATTTTTGAAGATGTGCATAGGATCTAATAGGTGAGATATTAATAGTTCCTTCTAGTAAGGGAGCTCATAAAATATGGATTTCCTTTTCATTCCTTCTAGCATATTAACTACAACTTGTTCTGGTTCTTCAATTGAATCACCCCAATCAAAAAAATCCTCCCAAGCTTTCAATTCAGCATCTTCATACTTCTTAAGCCAAACACCTGGACCCATAATCATGGGAGGGCCTCTATTTTCAATTTTTCCATCAATTTGATTCTTCAGGTGATTTCTAAACCTATGATCTAGTGGTAGAAAAACCCTATTGTTTGCATAAATAAATTTATGTAGATCTTTAGAATACTGCCCTTGAAATTGTTTTGCACATCTTGGATATGCAAATATCCCCTTTGTTTGAAACCCTGCATTTCAATAAGTAATGTTAATAACATAAAAAAAATAGTATAAAACTAAGTATGAAAGTTGGGATGAAAATAAATTATTAATGTAAATAGGTAAATATTTTATCTTACTAGAACAAACACCAGGTCCTCAGAAATCATGAATAGTCCAACATAGCACACCATACAACATGAAGGACCTATTTGATGGAGGATATGATATGTCATACATTCTTATGCCTTTCCATAGTAGTTGCATCTCATCAATAAAAGGCGCAAGATAAACATCCATGTTTTTAACTTGATGTTTTCCCGGAACAATGAGAGTCAGCATAAGGTGCTCCTTTCTAACACTCATCCATGGGGGAATATTGTATACTATTAATCTGACTAGCCAAACACTATAATTTGAGCTCAGGAAAGAGAATGGGCACATTCCATCAATTGCAAGACCAAACTTGATACTACGGGGTTCATCTTTGAATTTTGTTGGCCATTTTTCCTCTATGTGTTTCATTGCTTTGGAGTCGGCTGGAATTCACATGAATCCATCTTTACTCCTATTCTTTGCATGCTAGTCCATCAATTGTGCTAGTGAATTGCAACGAAACATTCGTTGAGGTCTAGGTATAATTGGCATGTGACGTAAAACCTTCTTTGGAACTGTAGGACCTTGTACATCTGTACAATATCTATTCTCTTTGCATACAATACATTCTACCTTGTTTTCATATTAATCTCTATATAAAATGCAATCATTTTTACATGAATGAATTTGCTTATATTCAATCCCCAACTCAACCAACAATAGACGTGCCGCTCTACAAGTTGATGGAAACACATTCTATTTAGGGAATATTTTAGTTTTAGTGCATTGTAAGATTGCCAAAGATTAAATCAATTGAATGTTTGACTTATGATGAACATGTTTGATATGCCAATCTATACTAGGACTGTTTATATACAATATATGGTTTTAAAATCCCCTTAAAGAAATATAAACGAAGTTGATGAATGTTTACGGATTATGTACACAAATTGACAATGCAAAGTAAGAAATAGATTTCAACTCACTTCAGTAGGGTAGTGAATCCTTTGTCTGACCAACCAAATAGTGACTTGATTTCTAATAATATTAATGTGCATGCCAGTTTTAAGGTTCTACTTGCACCTGATTTGAACATGGGTGTCTTTGTTGCTTGCTTGATGGAGTCTTTGATGTTGTTATCATCAACATTACGTTGGTGGTAATTACCCTTGCTATCATTGTTACTATCAACAATATGAATCATTATTGTCATAATTGTTTCCATCTCCAAAGAAACCTGTAAGCATTTCATTCAATCCTTCTTCATGCATTGCATTTTCACTATCATGATCATCATCATTAAGGCTAGGTGGCATTTCATCAATGTATGTGATTCTCATCAACTCTTCAAATTTCTCAGGTGGTAGTGTTCTCTCCAATCTTGCTCTTGTCACTCTGGTATGGTTTAAAGGATGGTTTGGATCATCCCATCCAAATCTTAATAACCTAGTTGGATCTTGGGTATTAGTATGTACTGTTTCATCAAAATCTTCTACCTATCAACAAACACAATTATTATTTAATGTTTGGAAACAATTGGATAAATCATAAATTTATCAATTTCAAATAAATATAATCAAATATGGCTTAAAAAATATAAATATAAATTGTATGAACACATATACCTACCTCTTCTTCAGTGCAATCATTTGTTGTGTTTGTAGTATCCATTGTCATATCCTCTTCCACCCACTATATTCTACGTAATTTAATAGTTTTGGGTCCACTTCCACGTACATATCTTTGTCTTTTGCTAGTTGAACGCTCAGGCTTTGCATTTGCTCCAATCTCCATCTAAAATAATCAACAACATGCATTAATTTATGTCAAGATTGGATAATACATTATAAATTTCAATAATACTATGAAAAAAGATGGACATATCACAAAATGCCATTAGATCATTTTTCCTAATTTAAGTCAAAATCTGAGTACCTGATGTCCCACTTCATTCGTTGTGTCCTCATTTGATATGACACAATTTGTTGCCATGGCCTCGTCTCAACCCTATAATACACAACATAGTAAATAATGTTTAGTACACCAATTATATCATTTCAACGAGTATACTATCCAACACAAAACCTCACTTTAGTCATATATTTGACATATTGATATCTCCTCTATGTTGTAGCATTTGTGAATTCATAAAAACCTTCCTCCTTTGGTTGAGGTTTCTTTCTCTTCTTACCTCTATTGTATCTATAGATTCCATTATCTCATCTATTTCCAACCACTTTCCTCTCAGCGATTTAGTATTTCTACTTCATCCACGTCCTCTCTCCATGGATCCTCTATGAATAAAAATCTTGCCACAGAAGCTTTCACTACACTATTTCCGAGAAGGAAGAAGCAACTTGTGGGACTGTGGTAAAAATCGCTCTACTGCACCAAGCTGATGAAGGAGCCACAGGACAATGGTGGTCACCACACTACTGCACACCAATTATAGAAGACTTGTGGGAGTCACCACAACACCACTAGGAACAAAAGGAAGACTTGTGTGCCACCACAAAAGCCTTCACTTGACTATCGCCGAGAAGGATGAAGCACCTTGCAGGATTGCGGTAAAAACTACTCTAGCGCACCGAGCTAATGAAGTAGCCACAGGACAATGGTGGTCACAAAAATAAGGCAGGAATTGGAATTATTTCCAACACTTTGGATCCTATGATACACAACAATGAAAATAGTCACTATACAACAATGATAGGCGCCCAATTAGGTGCACTTGGCACCGCCTTAGGCACCCCAAATAGATTACTTTAACGGCCAAAATTTGGTGCTAAAGTTGGTGTTAACTAATGCTGACTAAAGCGCCGACTACTGAATCAAAATAAAAAATTTAAAAATTTCCCGTGTGAAGGAAGAAATCAGATGACAAAAAAGGGAAAAATGCCACGTGAAGGAAGAAATCAGACGATAAAAAAGGGAAAAATGCCGCGCGAAGGAAGAGAGTAGGGCGCTACCAATAACTGATGAGAAATTTGATTTAGTTTGCGACACCATAGGTAAGGTTACAATTTTTTTTTCTTCATTGAATTCGTGATTATTTATTGCTCTTTGTACTGCATTTGAATTCATGATTGTTTACTGGTTTGTGGCCTCTAAATTGTCCCATCATTATAAATTGTAAAACCTTTGAGAAACCAACAAAAAAATTTACCCTACCCATTTGAGCTTTGGCTCAAAATATTATAGCACAAAGGCAAGATGCCTCCGTATTCTTTCCCTAATCTAGGTATCAAGGAAATAGTGAATTGTTTGGAAAATCTAGGAATTGGGTCGGTCACTGTTGAGCAACTGCTAAAAATAAATGCAAAAACCACTTGGTTTTGCCTAGTCGTGCCATAGTCACCAATGCCATGAAAAAATTGTGCAAGATTGCATTATGAAAGAGTTTTCATGATAAGGTTATCAACACTAAGCAAACCCAACAAACATATTTTCCCTAAGTTATCAACACTAAGCAAACCCAATGAACATGTCACTGTTGAGAAACTGCTGAAAATAAATGCAGAAACCGCATGGTTTTGCCCAGTCATGCCATAGTCACCGATGCCATGAAAAATTTGTGCAAGATTGCATTATGAAAGAGTTTTCATGATAAGGCTATCAACACTAAGAAAATCTAGCAGACATATTTTCCCTAGGTTATCAACACTAAGCAAACCCAGTGAACATATTTTCCCACAAAACAAAACTTTCATACCACAAACTAGATGAAAAATTTCATACCTGACAGTGTGTACTTCGTTTGCCTCCATAGACTGGACAAAAATAATTTTCCCTAGGTCACCTAAAAATGTCAAGCAATAGAAGAAAGTGAGCATTGTCAGAAGACTCTGGCCACAATGAGGCAATTCATTGTCAATTTATAGATTTGTAAATGTTTCCATTGTTTCTTTGAATTTTACTTTTTAGTTTTTTATTTCAAAATTTAAAAGAAGAAATATAATTTAAATATATATATAGGGACATGAGACTGACAAAGATAAAGAGGAATTGTAGTTTTTTAGTTTTTATTTCAAAATTTAAAAGAAGAAATATAATTTAATATATAATATATATATATATATATATATATATATATATATATATATATATATATATATATATAGGGACATGATACTGACAAAGATAAAAAGGAATTGTCTTCCATATTGGGGGTAGAGGCAGTGAACAAATTGGTTAATGTGGACTAGACAACACTTTCTAGATACATAGAAAAAAATCTGGTAACGCCCCTCAAACATTGCAAACAAATCAATTGTGTCAAAGGGAATCAATTGATTCCCTAACCAGTCCTGGATTGAACAAAATATCCAGGAGGAAATTAGTGACAATAAACTCTAAGAATGTGGAACAGGGAGTAGAGACTTCCAATGTCCCAGCCACTTCTAGGACACATAATTCTTCCACCACGTCATGTTATTAATCTTGCATTGGTAGCTATAATACGAAGATAGATTACGAGGTGGCTTCAAGGGAAGTCTGAATGATGGATGCTAGGAAAACGTTTGTGAATAGATTGAAGGAATCATGCCTTCAATGGTTCAAAGATCATCTACATTTTCTATTATCACAGATACCCATGCAACTGAAAAAAGTAGTTATCCATGACATGGAGATTGAATTTGGCACAGGTTGGTCTGTAAAGAAGATAAAGCTACAAATGTCTCAAAACTGCAAGAGATTTCAGTGCAACCAAACAAAGAAGATACAAAAATTCCCTCTTGAGCTAAGGTAGAAAAGAAGGCCAATTGATGTAAGTGTGAAAGTATGGAAAGATCTTGTAAGAGAATATGAGAAGTTTGATGCACAGAGGAAGTCCAGTGAGGAGAGTACGCAGGTATTTGAATTTGCTCATAATATTATATCAAATTTATTAAACGATATTTAAATTTTATTTGTGCATAGTTAAATTCAATTAGTATATGTTTTAGAACAAGGCCTCCAAGGCTAGGCTTGAGAAACATCGTGTCACGCATCGTAGTGGCCAGAAAGGTTTACAAGCCTTGATCTATACATTTGTAAGTATATTTAGTATGTTAAATGATATATATTTTTTATTTCCTTGGAAAAAGTAAATGATTGCATATTAATTAGTTTAAGTAGTCCATGTTCTATGCTTTGACAGGAGGAGAAAAATGGCCGCCATCCAAAGCAATTTGAAAAGAATATGTTACAAAACAAAAAGTGGAACAATTTTGTACTCTGGATGGAGAACAAGGTATCAATAGTTGAGTTTCAATAACTTATTTGGATATTGTTGTGTTAATATGTCAATTTTCATCTCTTGTGTTGAGTTGTTTATTGATGCATAGGATGAGTAAATAGAGCTCAAAACTTATGATTACAAGATGACCATTTATGTGCATGAATAAATAGTAGAAGGATGAAGATGGAATGAGTAATGGTTGGTTGTCATAGAAGTCAAAATACAGAAGTAACAACACTGATCGAGTTAACATATATGAATCATTTGCATAAATAGCTGAAATGTGTAGCAAATGATAATCAATACATAGGAATTTTGAGATGCATTGAAATAATAAAAAAATGTCTTGGGGAAAATATCAGTAGCATGGGGGAAGAAAGCATTAACCCTAATAAAATCATTTTCTGTTGTTCTTGATGTACCATCTGTAAGTTTCCTCGGATGACAATACTGAATTTCCATATGTTGTACTCCTTAAATATCCTACATGTTACAAAATAGAATAACAATGCACAACTTTGTATCGAGTCCAAAGGCCAAGGAATTCTAAATAAGGGTAGCCAATGTTGATAAGGATGCAATCACTATTACACATATTGAAAATCGAGAATAGTCATGTAAAGACAATTTCCTTTGAAAACCATAATCAATGAAATTATGCACATTCAAATCTAAGTTTGAAAGCTTGCATTTCAATCCATGCATCTAAGTCCTTGTTGAAGATTGAGGGTGTCAACAACAAAGCTAGAATAGCTCTCCTTTAACCATAGCTAGTTTTAAAGTGCAGTATTTCCAAATTAAAATCCACTTCTCAGCTAAGGAAAGGAGGTAGGATTGTCAAGTGCTACCTCAAACAAAGAAGGCCATAGAAAACATTGAAATAGAAGATCCAATAAGTGAGACAACATAGCTATACACCATAGATAATCAGAATTCTTGCAATGCATAGATGCTTGTGATACAAACAAAATATTCTTACACATTGGCTAAATATATCCTCATCAAAATGACTAGAAAGAAATTTCAAATTTGTAAGTAAACTCTGACAGTCAAGAAACGCGGTCATAAAAACTAGAAGTAAACTTTGATAGACATGTAGGTGAACTTAATTCATCTAAATTTATGCCTCTTGGAAGACATCAAGATCTCCCCTCCTAAAGTTTGGAGTCCCACATCCATTACCTCCACATAAAACTGGACATCCTTGGTCTTCTTGGTTCCCACACCATGATATGGTTATGCAAATGAAAATGAAGCAAAGTAATCATCTCCTTCTCCACTGGCTGGAAGAATGTATGATTAATTTTTTGATACATGATACCAGCTCTCTCTTCTGCTCTCATGGTTGAATACCAAAATCCATTATGGCGGGCCTCCAAAGTTCTAGTCATCTTTCATCCTCTTCCACCAAATGCTGGCCTGATCCACATATCGTCTAGCCTAATTGGCTTTGTTTTTGAAAGCCGAAGTTTCTCCTGAGTCACCAGTGTAGCTCTCTCTACCTTTTTAGACTCTTTCATTGCTACTGATCATCTCTAGGATTTAAGCATTTGTACCACATGGTTGATGTACTTTGAATCCTTGCATCTAAAGGAAATTTCCTTAACATAAATACTGCAAGGGAATTTCAATGTTACCATTGTAGTTGGCATTAAAGTCGGTACCTGCAACATTGAAAATTATCCTTATATAAGAATTCCCTCCATCTTGTTGGCTTGTAATACTCTTGATGGTGGCTACATGAAATCTAATTCAGATTCCTCTTCTACATCAGAGGGTTCATATCCTTGATCTGACTCTTTTGAATTATTAGAATCAGAATCACTAGCTTCCATATTCAAAAATTCCCAACCACCATCTTCAATAAATTTATCTAGATCATCAGTAATACTCTTCAAAATTGGTCGCCAGTTCAAGTTCATTTTTCTTTCATAATACTTTATATCCATGGAGTTCAGCCATTCCTTGATGCCATCAAGTGAAGATTGAGGAATGATGTCAATGTGGAGTACATCCCACTTGAAGTCTTTGAAAACAATAGCCATATCAAATTCCTTTTTCCCAAGTCCTACTCTCTTAAGGTTAACAATCTCAATCTCACTAATAGTGATTACTAAGAAAGGTAATTCCACCAACTCTACCAAACAGTTTACCATAGAACAATAAAAGCAGAGGCTTTGAAAGGAACTCCATGAAAACCAAGCTCTCTAAATGGTATATCAAACTTTAGCTCAAAATATTTTAGATGAGGTTGCTCCCATAGCTCTCTTACTCGCTTGAAAAATCCTTGAAACTCTATATTTATTTTATTTTTCTTGTCCTCTCTTTGTTCTTCTTCCTCAATTTCATCGTGGATCATACACTCGACCTTCTTGCCCTCCTAAATTTTGGACCACATCCATTACCTCCACATAAAACTAAACATCCTTGGTCTGCTTGGTTCCCATGCCGTGATATGGTTATGCAAATTAAAATGAAGCAAAGTAATCATCTCCTTCTTCGTTGGCTCGAAGAATGCATGCTTAATGTTTTGATACATGATATCAACTCTCTCTTCTGCTCTCATGGTTGAATACTGAAATCCATTATGGTGGGCCTCTAGAGTTCCAATCATCTTTCTTCCTCTTCCACCAAATGTTGGCCTGATCCACAAGTCTGCAGCCTAATTGGCTTTGTTTTTGAAAGTTGAAGTTTGTCCTAACTTGCCAGTATTACTTGTAACTATTTTGAAATTTTATTATGGTATGTGCACTTTGATATGATGTAATATGATTATGGTTTCATCTCATATGTTGTAATATTAGATATATAACAGAAAAATAAATTATTGCATGAAATAAATAATAAATTTCCATTTTAAATATTTTTTTTTTTGCAGAACACAGGTCTTCCAAAAGATCAAGATGATCCTCAACATGATATAGATCCACAAAATATTGGTTTTTTTGGTACAGATCACATGGCAGAGGATGATGCAGAAGACACTGAGGTCGATGACAATGATGATGACGACGATGACGATGATAATGATGATGAAAATGATGATCAGGATGGTGATGATGATGATGAGACAATTGGTTATAGTAATCAGTAACATTCATGATCATATAGACTACATCATGGATCATTGTTGATATATCTTTATGATGACTCTTTTCATGTTTACTATCATGGGTGTCATTTTCACAACCTACTCTACTATATTGTTGAGTTGTATCATATTGACATGTATCATTTTCACTATATCATTTGGACATGTATCATCTTGACTTGTATCAGTTTGAGTTACATAATTTATCAATTTTATTTATATCATTTGTACATGTATCATTTTCACTTATGTCGACTGTTGGACATGTATCATTTTGACATGTTTTTGATGTACTGGCATATTTGATTTTCACTTGTTTTAGTTATATATGATGATGATCTTATCAATATTGACTTATCAATTTATATATATTAAAAGTGGTCAATGATTTTTGGATGGATATTTATTAAGTATGATGATTTTAATTTACTACTCAGGATGGATGTTGGAAAATTCAATTAAATTATAGATATTTGATTCACTTGTTTTAATTATATATGATGATCATGTTACAATAATTATATTGTTATTTAATCATGAGTTAAATAATTAAATTACTTACTTTATAATCATATGAGTTATTTAAGAGGCACAATATATTTAACTAATTAAATTCAAATAAAACATATTAAATTAATAAATGGAAACAAACCGAAAAGCATTTTTAGAAGCAAAAAATGAAGTAACAATGGAAGCCAAACTAGAAGCAATCTTGGAAGCAAAATTAGAAGCAAAACCAGAAGCAAATTTGGAAGAAAAACTAGAAGCAAACTGGAAGTAAATCTAGAAGCAAAATTGGAAGAAAAACTGGAAACAAAACCAAAAGAAAAATTGGAAGCAAAACTAGAAGCAAAACCGAAGCAAAACCGGAAGCAAAACTAGAAGCAAACCTGGAAGCAAAACCAAAAGAAAAATTGGAAGCAAAACTGGAAACAAAACCTGAAGCAAAATGGAAAGCAAACTTGGAAGAAAAACCTGAAGCAAAACTGGAAGCAAAACTAGAAGCAAAACCAGAAGCAAATGTGGAAGAAAAACTAGAAGCAAAACTGGAAGCAAAATCGGAAGCAAAATTGGAAGAAAATTTGGAGGAAAAATTAGAAGCAAAATTGGAAGCAAACTTGGAGGAAAAATTGGAAGCAAAATTGGATGCAAAATGGAAGCAAAACTAGAAGTAAAAATGGGAGTAAACACGGAAGCAAAACCATAAGCCAAATTGGGTGCCAATTTCAGTGCCATTTCCGTTGTTACTTCCCAGCGCAATTTTAGGCACCAATAGAGGTGCCTAGATTTTTTGGCACTAAAACTGGCACTAATTCCGGTGCTAAAAATGACGCAAAAGTCATTGTTAAAAAGGACACTGAAGTGACCATGCCTATTTGCGCCGAGTTTGACACTAGCCAAATTTTTTGACTCATGTGCTCAAAATACACTAAAATCTGGTGCCAAAGTCGGCGCTAATTGCCTATTGTGTTGTTGTGCAACAACCTCCTTTCTTCTTTTCCATATGCATATCATGGAACATTTTATCAGGTTTTCGAGTGACATTCCTTGGTTCAAGGACATAAACAATAAAAAATTCCAAGGTGAAAAGAGTGATACATATGAATACTAAGAATGACATATCAACACTAATGGCTTGGTAAGTGAAAATAAGGTATATGAAACAATTAGGTTTGCAATCCATAGATAGGTGGATGCAAATCTTCTTCCAATTCCCCCATAAGTCAAAGGGTTTATTTTTGAATTGACTATCCAAGGAACAATTCCCATGCTTCAAAACTAGACTAATCACCACGTTGAGGCCGAAGCTGCTTACATCAGCATAAAATCTATGATGGAAAGGGGTACTTCTAAATTATGGGTCGAGGGTGACTCCCTTAACACTATTAATTGCTTGCTTGGCAAGTAGAATCTAAGCTGGGCAATCAAGCAACTTATTGTTGATTCAATCATGATGTTGAGATCCTTTGATGAGACCTGTGTCACTCATATCTATAGGGAAGGTAATTCCCTTGCTGATTTTTTGCTAATGAGGCTGAAAAAATTAATAATTTCAAGGTGTTGGAGTACTCTTCCCTTCTTGAGAAGGCTAAGCTTTAATTACGAAATGATAGCTAGATTTGAACTTGTGATTTGGGGTGATCGTTTAATTATCACCCTCTTGATTATCACATGTTTTATGGGTTATGTTTTTCCCATTCTCGAGCTCAGTTGCATTCTTAAAAGTGTGGTTCAACTCTAGTATCTATTAATGTTGGAAATTGAAATGGGTGGAGATAGGAGTAGGATTGATCCCCTCTCCTACCAAAAGTGAAAAAAAATCAGAGAATTTGGAGGATTCTAAGACATGGGCATATTGCGCCCTATTTGGAAAGGCTCCATGGACATGGCCTTGCTACCTCTGCGAATTTTGTTCACGATTGGCATAATAGGTGTTTGAAGGTGAATGGTGTGGAGTTTTCATCAATGAAGACCTTATTGCATTCATCACTAGATTACTGATGAATGGGCACAATTTTTTTAAAGAAAGGAAGAGTAATGAAGATTCCATGGACTAGTTCTTTAAGGAAAATGAGAGAGAGAAATTGGTGAAGCTTCCCTCATGGGGTTATGAATGGGTCTCCCATAAGAGAATTTGGGTATATGTGGTAGAAGTATTAATGTGGTATGTTACTCTTGACAGCTGGTTTATTGCTATTCTAGGACATCATTTTACTTTGCTAAACCGTTTTAGACATTGATTGCATGTTTTGTTTCCATTTTTTCTTGTTTCTTCTCTAGAGGTTTTGGTTTATGCCCACCTCAAGAATCATAGGTCCCTTATTCTTCATGAAGGGATCATTTTTCTCATTATGGAGCATGTGAGAGCTCATACCCTAGCCAAGTTAGTTAAGGGTAAGAAGAAGTCCACCAGTGAAGACTCTTTTGCATCTGGTTCGGAGATGAGTGTTGATGGTGGTGAAGAATGGAAGGTGGAGGATGATCTAATACTATGGGGATTTCCTCTTCCCTTGTGGCTTCCCCTTCTATGAAAAGGAAAAAGGTGAATTTGAAGAAGGGGCCCACCAAAAAGCTTGATATGTAGAGTTCAGATTCTCATGGGTCCCTATTTGGTGGGGAAGATAGTGAGTTGAGTTTGGGTGGGTCTCATCGCTACCCGGCCAAGAAGAAGGATAAAATTCATGGCCAGGGTTCTTTTTCTTTAGGTAGGGATGAGGAGGAGTATTCCATTCAGTTGAGGGACAATGTGGATGAGGGGATTCCTTAGAGGGCTTCCAAAAGACTTGCTAAAATGTATAGGTTGGTGTCTAAAGGTGGTGGGAAGGGTAATAATGTGGTTCTGGAACAGGTAAAGATCGATGTTGATAATGTTGTTGATATTGAGGGTTCCCCTATTTAGTAGACTCCTCCACATGTTGGCAACGGTGAGGATTTGAGTAGTGAGGATGCCTTAGGTGATAGGGTTGTGCTAGAGGATGTGGGTGAGACCCCATGGCTTGGCAAGCCAAAGCCTTTAAATATTAATCCTTTGTATGAGGATTTTTATTATCTTGATGATGATAATACTACCATGTATTAGCTGTTGGACATGGCTTGGTCTATTGCTACTTGCACCTTTAAACTTGCTAAATGGGTTTTATAGGAATTCAAGAAGGTCAACATTAAAATCAGGGGCTTGAAGGAGAACATGTCTAACCAACTGAAGGGGTCTTCCTCGGACTTGCTTATTGAGAGGTTGGTGGATTTGGAGTGCTCATTCTTTGATTTCAAAGAATAGTGTGAAATCTTCCTTGGTGTAATGGAGGAAAAGATCAAGGAAATGAATGAGGACATCAAAAAACTCCTACAGATTAGCCACAACTCTGTAAAGAATAGTGTGAACTCTCTTAAGGTTCTCTTTGGAAAAATCAGTTAGCTCTATGAGGATCAAATGTACTTCACATACATGCTTGAGAAGGACCAAAATTCCAAGGTGAAGGGGAAGAATAATGTTAAAGAGGAGGCTAAAGGCTTGAGTGCTAGAACAAGGGGGGACTAAGGAAGAGGTTTGAAGAAGAAAAACAAGAGTTGATGGACATGGTTAACCTGCACTATAATTAGGAGATTGAGGTGGCCAATACCCTGAAGAATATGAAGTGATTTCTATGTCTTTGTGCTATTTTTTCTATTTCTGATTTCTTGCTATTGGGTTGCTATTTTTTGACTATTGGTTGTTGCTTTTTCTTTAATGATTTTTCTCTTTCATAGTAGAATTTTGATGTAATGTGATGTAAAGGGTTTCAGGTCCCTTCAAAACTTGTTTTTCCCTTATAATCAAAGCAATTCCCATGCTTCACACAAAGTAGAAAATATAATATGCTAATGCAATTATGGCCAACCAACCAAACCTTTTGGGAAAACCAAGAGTGAACCATGAACTCTAAGAATGGTGAAGGTTATCACATATATATTGAGTTATTGTTCTTCACAAGAAAATTTCTAGGCATTTTATGACCCAAAGATGAATTTTTTCCTACAATTCATGTCAACACATTTAGTACAATACCACAATAGAACATTATTTGAATAATAAAAAACTAGACAAGCCAAGGCACTCTAGTTTTTATAATTCTCTATTTTTCAACATCAAGGGAAGAAAGCTTTCTAAAGTGGAATACTCTAGCTAGCATTACAAGTAACACAATAAAACTGAACAAACTGATAATGACAAGTTTCTTCTTTGTTCTATTAATCAATTACATTCCCAATGTAAAACTAGATTGCAATCAATCCATATGTAATGAGTGATAATAGTACAACCACTATGTTGGAAAAAATATAGCTAATTGGACTATTATTGAAAAAAGTAGAAACAATTGATTCAAGTCCAAATTCGGTTACATTTCAAATAGATCTAATACTTGCTAGATGACCTTCGATCTATAATGAACTATATTTTATTTTAGATATTCAAATATTTTTTCAATGCAAATCATAACCTGCACATATAATTTCAATATTTTCTCCAACAATATTTTTCTCCTTTTCTCTAACTGCTCCAACTGCCTTTATTCACACATATTGATAATCTCTAGTAACACTTCCAATGAAAAAAATTGTAACATAAATACAAATACAAATGTATATCATTTTTTCATTTTATTTAATTTTGAATATGAGAATGAACTAAAAATGATAAAAAGAATGAAGAAGATGGAGAGAGGAGAAGATGCAAATGGATGATGAAGTCATATACTTCTATGTGGTCCATATTGTAGCATTGTTGACAAAAATTATGAGAATGTTCCAGATGGATAACAATGGCTACTGCACATAGTCATCATCATATTAGCATTGTGAGCACCACTACGAAAAAATAATCAAATAGAGGGTGACCAAATAGGTCTCATAGGGCACCTTCTATGATACCGTATTTAAAATGATTAGACACAAAGATCTCAAGTCTTCAATACATAAATCAATCATTCATATACAATCATTTTTTTCATAAATTTCACTAACTCTATTAGATTGATATAGAATTGAACATTGCCGTTATTGGCATGGTGTGATGGTTTAAAGGTGGCATTGTTGTTCTTGCCACCAAGGTTGAAACCCCATTGGGGTGGTATTGTTGAATGGTTTTATTCCGGTTCATAACTCTGGTCAAAAAGCATTTACCCCTTCAATAAAAATATATAGAATTGAACATTGAATACCATGGAAGATGGAAAAAGTCTCAAATTTTGGATGAGTGTGAAGCCAAAAATGAACTAGACAAAATTGTGTAATTGGTGAAATCAAATTCTAGGGTCTAAGGTATATTATTTTTTGATTTCTATCTATGGTGCATGCCACCTTGTCAACATAGTTCATGTGCTACATATCATAGTGTTAATTCACTTCATTTTGTTGAGTAACCTATAACTCTTTCTCCACAACTTATTTCCTAACTATATGTAGGGATATCCTTTTTTATCTTAGTTTTATTTTATTTGCATGTCTTTTTCCTTTATTGAATTCACCTCTACCTTTTACCTTTCCTTTTAGACTGCTTGCTAGAGATTTGGTTGTTCACATGTTTTATTTTTAGTTGATTTATTTGGTTTGAACATGTTCTAGTAGTTGAAAACATGACTAGTCTTGATCTTAGATAACATGAACACCTTGAGGGTGCTTCAAATTTTACTACTTGGAAGTGCAAGTTGTATGTATTGTTGGAAGAAGTTAATCTTTGGGTCTATGGGAAAACTATGCTAACACCTCTTTCTAGTCCTAGTCAATTAGATGAACATAACAAGAATATGACCAAGAAAACATTTATATTCAAGTTATTAAATTATGAACATAACTATACTAACAACTCTTGCTAGTCATATTAAATTGGATGAATATAAAAAGAATAACACTATTTATTTAAGTGTGAACATATTCTATAAGATGCTACTAAAGATCAAAATCAATGTCATGCACACATCAATTAAATACATGTGGTACTAATACCTTCATGATAAATATCACGTAACTTTATGATCAAATGGCAATAATTATGAAGAAATATAGGAATTTTTCCTACCACTCAATTGAAACTCATGGCCCATGAAACATGTATTATGTCATATCAATCCATAAAATAGGTAGCACAATTATGCTATTTAGATTTGATCAAGATCATAGGCTTTATGATCTAGAATGAAGAATTAAGTAGTTCATTATGTATAAAAATATTAACCTCACATATAAACACAATCATAAGCCCATGTATAATATGTATAGTAGATATGGTCTACATGGTGAGGATGCAATGGGAATTAGGTAGTTTTTTGTAGATATGGTCTTGTAAATAGGGAACTTGGGAATCAGTGATCAAATGAACTCAATTTAATAAGAAATCAATTCAAAAATCTAATTCAAGTGATCAACAAGTCCTAATCTCAATAGAGTGTGTGCAATATTCAAATGAAAGAAATCAAAGAGACCACAAATAAAATCAATCAATTAACCTACTTTACCTCCATCGAAAACACCTAGCCTTACTATATTGTAGAGATAAGATTATGTTTTTTTAGTATTATATGTGGATTGTTTATAAACTTAGCATAACCTTGTTAAGAAAAAGCATGATGAAAATTGAGTATAGTTTGGTTGTTGATTCGAGAAGTGAATGATCAAAGGAAGGGAGATTTATAGGCTTTTCAGAATATCTGGTCAACGATGTGAGATGTGAAATGATATCAATGGATGAGGATTGATGAGAGATCAGGAGGATCTTGCATGCTCGGCTACATGAAGAGATGAAGTGGAGTGAAGTTCAATTTACCAACTAAATTTAGCAAAGGTAACTAGATTTAGAGGAGTTCACTAAATTTAGGTTTTGGAAGAATAAAGATAGAAAATGATATATAATTAGAAAGTAAATAAAATAATGATTTTATTTATTTTTAGAGGAATGTGCAAACTAATTAAATTAAATAATTTATTTAATTGCGAAGGAATAAAATTGCTAAATGAATAATTGAAAAATATTTAATTATATGGATGCAGATAATGCATGATTTTTAATTACATAATAAAAAATTATTTAATTATGTGGATAAGAAGATAATGCAAGATCTAATTAAATAATTAAAAAAATATTTAATTATGGAGATGGAAGAATAATGCAAAATTTAGTTAAATATTTAAAAATTATTTAATTATGGAGATAGAAGAATAATTGGAAATTAATTAAATAATTAAAAAATATTTAATTAAAGTGGATGAGGGAAATTATTAATTAATTAAATAATTAAAAATTATTTAAGTAAAGGTGGTGAAGGAAAATAATGAAATAATTAGAAATTGTTTAATTAGTGTCAGAAATGGGTTAATTTAATCAAATAATTGAAAATTATTTAATTAATAGTGATGGAAGTGGTGATGAGTGATGATGATGGGAAGTGATGAATTAGAAGAATGTGTTAGATATTTTTAGGTGTCTACAATTGTCCCCTCTTTGAGACAATGTACCTTATTGGATTGTTTCCAAGACATGCTTCTAGTATAAAAAAAATGGTGATAAGATGCCCCACTATGCCCCAATAGATGAAGGAATGATGGTTGGGTGGTAGGTTTCCCCATTAAGAGATTCACTAGAATAAATTATTTTCAGGTCGGACTCACGACAAGTAAATGGGAGAGATTTAGTGAAAATCAAGATGAAAAAATGGTTAAGGTCAAGGAAGAAATAGATTGGGAAGGTAGGGTATGATGAAAATGGGATGAGGGTGGGTGGGATGATGAGATTCTAGGGTTTGATTATCTATTTATTGACCATGAGGTTTCATTTTCAACTCATTTGTACACTCATAGTTTAGAGATTCGGAAAGCTCCTAGAGAGATTGTAGCATGAAGCTACTCTAGAGATGATTGGAGTTCCATGTATTTATCATGGAGATCAAGTTTTTTATTTCCAGAGGCTAGTTGGAGCACCTCAAGTGGTATGTTTCTAGCTCTTAGGTTTTTAGGTATCAATTTTTGGTGCATTAATTGCTAGGTCAAACTAGGAATGCAAATGTTTCAATCTATGACTTGTGATGCATTTGAAACTTGATGCAATTAATTTGATACATGATACAATTCTTTTTGATGCTATCATCTCACATATGAGAAAATGAAACATGTTTGAATTTTTGGTTCACATTTGATATGGATAAAGTGACACCTTTGAAAAATGGCTTGCAATTGATTTGGCTAAAGCGACACCTTTGAAAATGGCTCCCATCTGAATTATCATTTTTACGCTTTTGATATTTTAGGTAACAAATGTCTATGGAAAATAAAATTTTACTGTAAAGTCACATTTGAAATAGAGGCTAGTGAACTTAGGTATTTTTGTGATATTTTGAAAAATTGGCATTGTGTGCACTATGTTTGCAAGTTACTCTAAACTCGATTATGTTGAGGGAGCGACATCCTACCATATTGCAAAGGATTTCCCATCTTAGTGAGCTAGATTAGGAATTTTTGAGTGTTGTGGTATCATTCTATATTGCATATATGCCCAAGATTAGAGAACATCTAGGGCTATGATGACCACCCTCATAGAAAGGTGACACAATGAGAGGTATGCATTCATATTTTTAACTAGAGATGTCACAATCACTTTGGAGGATGTATAGAGGATCTTGAGGATCTCGATTTTTGGTGCTCGTTTGGTGTATTCAATACTAACACTTGTGAGGAGGTATTCGAGTGAGTGTTTCATGACAACAATCTTGACATTGAGGATGGTGAGATGGATCTCAAATGAGGGGTAGGGAGATATGATGATCTCCCTTTGGTGATAGGAGGTTTTATTTTCTAAGTGATTATTCCTAATCATCAATCACATCATGGATTTTTGTTGGATGGGGATGTGTCCTTGATAGGATGCTTAGAGATGGTGTTTTTATGCTTAGGGGCCATGTTTATTGGCATATTTATATTGTGACATGCACTAGGTTGTCTACTAACATGAGAAAAAATT
This sequence comes from Sequoia sempervirens, assembly GCA_007258455.2. Taxonomy (NCBI): domain Eukaryota; kingdom Viridiplantae; phylum Streptophyta; class Pinopsida; order Cupressales; family Cupressaceae; genus Sequoia; species Sequoia sempervirens. The sequence goes on from VDFB02353493.1 coordinate 391,189,365, forward strand.
ATCTAGTGGTGTGAATTTGTTACATGTATGGGAATGGGAGCATATGGCTATCACTTGTCCATTGAGACATGCTCCTTGCTAGATTGGATTTCCCTATGTATATACTTATGATGCTACACTAACACAACACCACACTAGGGATCTAGATTATTGGAGATGGTGCGTCGATGATATAGATGTTGTGGATTCTTTGTGAGGCATGGGTTGATGATGCTAATAATCATCTATTTTAAAGACATACATGATGGCTTATTGGACACACCCCCCACATTATTGAGAGATATTTTCTAGATAGAGTTAGGAGGTAGTTTGGTGAGGTGCAAAGTGTACTAGTGGATATGGCCATGTTCGCTCACACTCAGTGAGAGATTGGTGATTGGGGGGTGATGATAGTACCTTAGGTAGTAGTGGGAGATTTTGTTGGGCTTGCACCCATATTGTGGGTATGGACTACAATAGTGGAGGATATAGGGACTATCCCTGATTATGATTTATTATGGACATCTCATTAGACAGTGAGATTCACACATCTAAATGGCATGGTTGTGAGGAGAGTTAGATAGGTTCTTGAGCAAACTAGGGATCCCCAAGTTAGGTAGAAAATGGAGGGAGTTGGTGGAGGAGACCTATACCTAATTATGGAGAGGTGGGAGAGAGGGGGATAATGTGAGGGGGATGAGGATTGGGTAGATGATGGTCTACAAGGAAAAGAGGAGCGAGTGGAGGTAAGAGGGGATGAGGTTGTCTAGGGAGGAGATGATGATGATATGGGTGTGCAACTTGGAGTTGTATTATATATTTGAAAAGGCTCTTCCTAAAGATACTTTTAAGTGAACCAAAGAAATTTGGGGGTGATGGACCACCTTAATTTCCTTCGACCACTCAATAATTTCCTAAGAAACCCTAGTTGGATTGACTATCAACCTCAAAGGGTGAGCCAATTCTCAACAAGGAAGACCTAGGAGGGGGTTCTTTAACCTTTGAGGGGTTCACCACCAAGCAAAAGCTTGGAAAAGACAACTTAACATTCAACTCATAAAACCTAGTAATGCAAGCTAAATGAAGGATGCAAATGATGAAATTAAGCAACATGAAGTTATGACATATGTACCTGGGCAGTCTAGAAATGTGATGAGGATTCTACAAATAAAAAAAATGATATCAAAATGTGCTATGGAGGACTAAGAAGCCCTTACTATTTTCTTAGTCCTACTGCTATTTTTCGAGGCAGATGCAAAATATTTGGATGCTAGAAAAGGATCTGAAAGAATCTATGAAAAATACCCTTGGGAGGACTAAGATGCCCTAGGTGGCGACTTAGTCCCCTCTAGAATTTCTAAAATCTTTGAATGTGGTCTTGAGACTCAAGGTCTACACTTCTTCTAAAATCTGAGGTCCTGAAACTTCCAGAGCTGACCTATAGGTGAGTTTTCGTGAAGATGACAACTTTGTAATGCAACTTTACAACTTTGCAGCTTTGCACTTCAAATGATCTTCAAGTCTTCAACCTAAATCTACAATCACAAACACACAAGAGGGGAAAAAATTGTTGATTGTTAGTAAATGGGGGTTTTCCTTTGTCAAACCCCTTATTGGTAATTAAACCTTGAAATGAAATAGAAATGATTAAGGGAAATGATGAATGAACAAAGTGCTATGTTGCAACTCACCATACCCTTGTGAAATTTTCAAAATTGTGTGAGATGGCTAGCATGAATGTAGATCTTGGAATGCTTGAATGCTTGATAGCTATTGACTTGAATTGCTTGCTTGAATCAAAACCCTACATCACAAATGTTAGCTCAAAAACACATATGATGTAAGATCTTTGATATGATGCTTGAATCTTGATGATGGCTCTAAATGCTTGATGAACATATCTTGAATTCTCTTGTGAACTCAATTATGCTATGATGAATGCTCTCACAAAATTCTTGATTGAAAATGAGTAAAGGAACCTTTTATTTATACTTATCCATGCTTAATATCCCGAAATTACACCACAAAAAGGTGACATATGAATTCATTAATTAAAGGAGGCTAAATCCCGCCAAGATTTGAAATTAAATCCTGAAAATACCTTAAGGGGGATTAAGGCGCCCTAGGTGGCGTCTTAGTGCCAAGGCATGAAACTCAAGGCACAAACTCCAAAAAGGGGCCCATTTAAGGTGCCATTAATGAAATCAGGGTCCCAAGACCTTTGGGGGATAAAGACGCCCTAGGTGGCATCTAAGTCTAACCCAAAAATTAGGGACACAGCCAAAATCATTAAATTATCATTTTTCCATTGATGTTTGTAGGGATTAGCCACAAAAGATATAGTTTATTAGGCTTGTGGATGCAAAATAGGACCAATTAAGACATAAATAAGGATAAAAAAACAAGGTGGTCCCAAACAAGTGTGAAAATGCAAGTGTATGCATTTTCCTACACTACATTTAGCCCCCACTTTAGTGATAGGATGAACTTGCTTCAAACTCACACTAAAGTAGCCAACCACACAATCAAGAGGGGTTCAAATGTATAAATTCTAGTAAGACAAGATGACAATAAACAAGAGGGTGGACAAGCCCCCAGGATTAAGATCATATGACAAACCAACATAGACACAAAGGAACACACTTGTGGATGATATATGAAGCCATATCTAGATCACAAACGTGCACCATCAAAGATAAAAAATGGAAAAAAAAGGAAAAAGAGAAAAATGCAATGGATCAAGCTTCAACTGGTCATTCAATGCGTTGTGGATTAGGTCTAGGTTGTTTGTCCAAAAGAGGTTTACAAGTGGAACGTTTTGTCCACTATGCAAACAAAACATATGCTCACAAGGGTTAGTGAAGCTATTTGTTCACTAGGTTAGCCCCAAAAGGTCCATATCAAAGTCATACCCCCATGACTATGATAAGGACATAAAGAAAATGCATGCTCACAAGGGCTAGTGAAGCTAGAGTTGTTCACTAGGTGAGCCCCAAGGGACCATATCAAAGCCATACCTCCATGACTTTAATAATGCATGCTCACAAGGGCTAGTGAAGCTAGTTGGTCACTAGGTGAGCCCCAAAGGACCATATCAAATCCATACCTCCATGACTTTAATAAGGTACAAAAATGCATGCTCACAAGGGCTAGTGAAGCTAGTTATTCACTAGGTGAGACCTAGGGACCATATCAAAGCCAGACCTCCATGACTTTAATAAGGTACAAAAATGCATGCTCACAAGGGCTAATGTAGCTAGTTGTTCACTAGGTGAGCCCCAGGGGACCATATCAAAGCCATACCTCCATGAATTTAATAAGGTACAAAAAATGCAATGCAATAAGAAAGAGGGATGTTCAAAGGGATTTTTCTTAGTTCATGTGATGTCTTAATCTTAGGGGACATTGTTCCTAATGTCTCCAAGAGAGGACCAATCAAAGAATAAAAGATTCACAACTTAGGGAATGTAGTGTGTCTCATCACCACTAAGAGGAATGCAATATGCTAAGATCAAGCTCTTGAAGGACATTACTCCCAATGTCACCACAAAGAGAAAAACACATCACATGAAGTAAGAGAATCACATCAAGGAACATGAAAAAGAAAAATGCAAATGAAATCATGCCAAAATTATGCCAATGTATGCCCCCACTTTAAAGGAATTGCTAACACCATGCTGTGAGAAATTACTTTAAAGTATCCAAAACATGAAAAAGGAAAAGAGGGTTGCCCCCCATAAACACATAAGGGATCTATGGATTCAAGTTCAGTATCTATCTTTTCTGAAATGATATTAGAGAGCTAGGAATTGTCACCATTCCCCAAATACACATAGAACTAGAAGAATGACAAAGAGAGCGGAAACAAAGAAAATACTTTTGAGTCAACATGGAAGAGACAAAGGGTGTCTTGACACCTTGCATCATCCTCAAATGGAAAACACAAGACAAAATGAAAGAAAAAGAAAAGATAATGAAAAATATTTTGGGTCAACATGGAAGAGACATAGGGTGTCTTGACACCTTGCATCATCCCCAAAAGGAAAACAAAAGACAAAAATAGAATAAAAATAAAAGATAATGAAAAATATTTTGGGTCAACATGGAAGAGACATAGGGTGTCTCGATGCCTTGTGTCATCCCCAAAAGGAAAACACAAAAAAAAAGTGCAAATGAAATGAAAAGATCAGTGAAAAGGAAAAGGATTACGACATATAAAAGAATGAAGGTACAAATAGAGGAATACACATAGAGAGGAAACATCAAACAATAAGGGGGTCAAATTACACACATGCAATCAACCAAAAACAAGGAAAAAAGGAAAGAGAAAAAAAGAGACTAGTAAAGCACAAGCAAGTCAACCATCTAGTAGGACATCTGCATCCCAGTCTTGTTCAGTATATGTAAAATGCATATCACTAGCGAGAGGCATAACATCAAGTGTTGTACTAGGAGAATCACCAAGTTTAACACATGGTGCATCACTTAGTTTAGCAAGATCATCATGGTTGTTATCATCTAAGCTCATAGAAGAGGAAAATAAAAAATTCAACTCATTATGTACTTGCTCATCAATTTTAGCTGTTTCTTCATCGTCATCCAAGTTAACCACAACAGGAGGATGAATGATAACATCCATAGAAGGTGTTGGTCCTTGTTGTGTTGGAGACATAGGATCTGTTTGTTCTAGTAAGGGAGGAGGGTGATCGTTTATTGCTTAAATTGACAAGTTTGGATTTTTATTTTCAATTTTGTTCTCTTCATTCATCTTTTGAGCAATATCACGACATCTACGCCTACACTCTCTAGCATTTCTATTTTTTTTATTACAATTTTCAAGTTGCATTTGTGTAAGAGTGAGTTTTTCAACCATATGTTTCTTTTCTTCTTGTGAGGGAAGAATAGAAGAAACCATGGAAGGTTGTTCAATCAATTTCTCTTTGGCTTTATAAATTTCCTTAGGAGGTGGATTAGGACATTTTTGGTTTTCTCTTGGTTGTTTGTAGGAAATAGGAAAGGGATTCTTGATGGATGGGTCTTGGTTAGTCAGAAGGGATTTAGGTTCAATATTGTTTTATTCAATGGGCGGAGGTTCAATCATGGGTGGAGGAAAATTTTCAAGGGATAAGTTGGCTATGCATTTTTCTTTGAAATTTTGGTATGATAAGAAAAATAAGTCCTCACGAGGTCTTATAGGCTCCATAGGCTTAGGCCAAAAATAATCTAAAGAAAAATTTCCATGGGAAGACAAAGGTCTAAAGCCACTATGGTTCACAATGAATATTTCATTGCTGACTAGAAACTTTAAGAACTTATGGACTTGATGGATGGGATCACATTCATCGAGCGAAGCCATTTGTAGCCTAACTTCACAGGAAATCAATTTGAATCAGAGATGACAAAGAATGATGCATTTAATTTCTTTGGTCTTACTTGTAAAGGGAGTGTGATCGATCCCATTGTAGCATGAGCAAAACCATCATGTGTTTTAATCCATGCTTTTGGTTTATCATATCTATCTTGAGTGAGTTCATGCACATATAAGAGTTCTTCTGTGATCACATTCTCTCCATAGACAGGATCAATTAAAATCCCAGAAGTGGGCTTGTTATTGATTATGTTGGCTATGTAAGGAGGACCATTAGGTGCATTTTTTATTGTTTCTTCTAAAGAGAAATTAATGTCAATAGGCATTATGGTTGGATGTTTACGAGGCTCGATGTCAATCACTCCTATAAATTTACTAATAGGACTTTGGTTGCTAGTATCCATATAATTTTGTTCATCATCATCCATAGGATTGTATTTGTTATTGCTCATGTTATTGTCATCTGTGTCAATGTTCATCACATTAGACTTAATTTCACTAGCCTTAACAAATGAAATATTATGGTTGGGCATGGTATTAGCAAATATTAGCAAGCTTTGGTTAGGAGGAACTATAGACTTATTTCCATTCTCATTTACACCTCCAATTGGATATGATTAGAATCAATGAGGTCTTGCACAAGATGTTTAAGATGCTTGCAATGTTTTGTATCATGTAGGTTTTTTTTGGTGATAAGCACAATAGGTATTGTGTCTAAAGCATGGAGGCAATAGCTTGCTAGGGTCAAGAGGTCAAACGGGAGTTAAGGTAAGCATGTTCTTGTTTAATAGTTGAGTCACGATGTTGTGAAGCGTGTCGGGTAAGGGAGTAAATTTTCTTTTTGGATCCCCAAAGATATAAGCATTATTCTTCATTATAGCAACTACTTGGGTAACAACTTTTTGGGTAGGTTGGGAGGTGGAATTTAGTTGAAGGAAACTTTTATTTTGTCTTCTGAAAGGTTGGTAGGTGTTTTGGTTTGAAGATTTGGACTTTTTAGGATGGGTAGAGGTGGTATTTGGTTCACAACTACCTATAAAATTATGATAATCTTGAAGGGCAGTGCATAAGTGCATGAAGGAAGGGAATTTCATCATGGTAATTTTGTCTCATATCTTACTTTGTAAATTTTATATGAACATCTTTTGAAGGTGAGAATAAAAAATATTCACACTAATTTGGGAATATAAAGTGATTGGTAACGTGAAATGAAGTCAGTGAATTTTTCACCCTCATTTTGCTTATATCTCATCAAATCAGCTAATGTCATTTCAGGAACCATATGCACTTGGAAATGGTTAATAAAGGCTTCAACAAGTTCATTAAATTAATGAATTGAGTTATTTAGTAATGCAAAAAACCAATCCAAGGCAATGTCTTTCAAGGATCGGGGAAAAAGCTTAGCCAAAAGTTTGTCCTCAAGGATAAAGTCACTACATAAAATAGTAAATGCATTAACATGATTAGCAGGATCTCCCTTTCCTCCATATTTCTCAAATCTAGGGATCTCTATACCTTGTGGCACCAGAGTTCTCAATATCTCCAAGGATAGTGGGTTGCTTTTGACATAGTAGGAAAGCGGGCCATTTTAATTTTGATTTATGGTGGAAACTTGAAGTTGAATGGAAGAAAGGCTTTGTAAGAGGTGGTTAAAGATAGGGTCATTGTTTGTGGTTTGAGATGGAGGTGAATATGGTGGTGGTGTGTATGTGTTGGAAGGACTAGTGAATGGATAGCTTACGGGAGGAGATATAAGGTTAGATACCACATAGGTATAAGGAGCACTAGTGGAAATGTGCGAGGTAGGAAGGACATTGCTAGTTGGTTGCATCGTTGTGGTCACTTGAGGATTGTTATAGGTGGGAATATAGGTTATAGTTGAAGGGGGAGGAGATTGATTTCCTCCTTTGGTTTGCACATTGTTTGAAGCTTTAGCACCATTGGTGGTGGAAGGAAGAAAGGTTTAAGCTATGTTACACACAACTTCTAGTCCTTCATTACTTTCCATCATGTGGTGAATACTATCTATGGCAAGTATAACAGTGTTGGAAATTCTTTTAGTACTCACGTTGTCTTATAAATGGGCTAGGTCTTCATGCATTTTCATTATGTTTTCTTGAGGGCTATGATCAACCATTGAGGCATAGCACTTGTAAGTAAGGTAGGCATATAAAAAGAGGTATCCAAGGTACATATTCCATACCTAGTGAACTAATACCAACACTAGGAGTAAGAGAGCTAGATAACCCAAGATCCATAATGAGTGTCTTATCACAGGATGCCATGAGTCTCACACTTTGTCTCACCATAGTATTAGCAGTAGGACACCAAGTAGTATAGCTCATGCAAGGGATAAACCAAAGAAATTGCAATGAACATAATATCCTATGCTTACAATTACACTCAAAATGAAAGAAATTGGAATAAAAACAATTCTACAAACTATAATAGAAAATTGAAAGAAAAAAACAAAAGCACAGAAAAGTAATTTCAAACCCTGAAAACTAGAAATTCAAAGTCAATAGGGACTAAGAGGCCAGTAAGAGCATCTTGGTCCTACTGGTGAGATTTCAAAGTTCTAGAAAGTGGAACAAAAAGAAAACAACAAAGATAGGATTTTGAGCCAAAAACCCTAAGAGGGACTAAGATGCACTAGGAAGGGAATTTTTGTCCAAGTAGAGGTTTTTTTCAAAAAACAACAAATTCTAAGTTCTTAACAGTGTTCCGAGGCTTCCTACTCAGGGACCTGATGTTTAGAAACAAAAAATGTGCAATTGAATTTGCAAGAAAAAGTAACTAATGACAAGCAATTAGATGCAAAGTTGAATGCAATTTTTTCAATTTTGAATGCAATAACAATGTTCCTAAATGCAATTAGGATGAGTAACAATGCACTTTTTTAGTTTTTCAATGAGATGAAATGATGCAAGAAAGCAAAAAAGCAACCTATATGCACTTTCACTAATGTAAATATGAGAAACCCTATATGCACTTTCACTAATGAAAGATGTAATGCAAGAATGAATGCAACCTAGATCTAGGAATTTAATGCACTCCAAATCAGAAAATGAATGCTCTAAAATGTCGGGTTCAGCAAAATGAACCAAAGAAAATTGGGGGTGATGGACCACCTCAATTTCCTTCGACCACTCAATAATATCCTAGGAACCCTAGTTGGATTGACTATCAACCTCAAAGGGTGAGTCAATTCTCAACAAGGAAGACCTAGGAGGGGGTTCTTTAAGCTTTGAGGGTTCACCACCAAGAAAAAGCTTGGAAAAGACAACTTAACATTCAAATCATAAAACCTAGTAATGCAAGCTAAATGAAGGATGCAGATGATGAAATTAAGCAATAGGAAGTTATGATGTATACACCTGGGAAGTTTGGAAATGTGATGAGTATTTTGAAAATACAAAAAGTGTTGTCAAAATGTGTTATGGAGGACTAAGACACCCTTACTGTTGTCTTAGTGTCATTGTTGTTTTTTGGGGCAGATGCAAAATCTTCGGATGCCAAAACTGGATCTGAAAGAATCTCTAAAAAAATACCCTTTGGAGGACTAAGACACCCTAGAGGTGGTGACTTAGTCCCATCTGTAATTTGAAATCTTTGAATGTTGTCCTGAGGCTCAAGGTTTGCATTTCCTTCTCAGATCTTAGGTCCTAAAACTTCTGGATCTGACCTGTAGGGGAGTTTCCGTGAAGATGACAACTTTGCAATGCAACTTTACAACTTTGCATCTTTGCACTTCAAATGATCTTCAAGTCTTCAACCTAAATGTGCAATCAAAAACACACAAGAGGGGAAAAACTTGTTGATTGTTAGTAAATGGGGGTTTTCCTTGGTCAAACCCCTTGTTGGTAATTAAACCTTGAAATGAAATAGAAATGATGAAGGGAAATGATGAATGAACAAAGTGCTATGGTGCAACTCACCAAACCCTTGTTATGAAATCTACAAACTTGTGTGAGATGGCTAGCTTAAATATGGATCTTGGAATGCTTGAATGCTTGATAGATATTGAATTGAATTGCTTGCTTGAATTGAAACCCTACATCACAAATGTTAGCTCAAAAACACACATAATGCAAGAAGGTCTTTGATATGATTCTTGAATCTTGATGATGGCTTCAAATTCTTGATGGACTGCTCTTGAATGCTCTTGTGAACTCAATTATGCTATGATGAATGGTCTCACAAAATTCTTGATTTAAAATGAGTAAAGGAACCTTCTATTTATAATTACCTGGATCCTTAATATCCCGAAATTACACCACAACAAGCTAACATAAGAATTCACTAATTAAAGGAGGCTAAATCCCACCAAGATTTGAAATTAAATCTCAAAAATAACTTAAGGGGTACTAAGACACCCTAGGTTGCATCCTAGTTCCGAGGCATGAAATTGGAGGCACAAACTCCAAAAAGGGGCCCATTTAAGGTGCCATTGAAATTAGGGTCCCAAGACCTTTGGGGGAAAAAGATGCCCTAGGTGGCGTCTTAGTCCCAACCCAAAAATTAGGGATGCACAACTAGAAAAATTAAATTATCATTTATCCATTGATGTTTGTCGGGATTAGCCAAAAAATGATATAGTTTAGTAGGCTTGTGGATGAAAAATAGGACCAATTAAGACATAATTAAGGATAAAAAAAGCAAGGTGGGCCCAAACAAGTGTGAAAATGCAAGGTATGCATTTTCCTACACTACATTAAGTATCTCTGGGAGAAGTTAGGGGTCATTTCCCCTCCTTTCTTGAACTAGATGCATAAGGTGATGCATCAGTCTAGTGGGTCTATGGATCTATCTTTCTTCTAGAATGATGTTTGGTGGCTACCTCTTAGGGGGAGTAGGTAATATCTTGTGTTGTCAAATTTGAAAAAGTATTCAGTACTGGTAATGGTTTTTATGTGAAAGGAGAAATCAGTAAAAATATCTTTTTCCTTTGCCATTGATGTCAAAGGGGGGGAAGTGTATCATGTGAAAAAGTTTGTCTAGTGAGGGGGAGAAAGTAAAATCATGAGAAAGTGTCTTCAAAGTTGTTGTGTTGTCTTTGATGGTTTTTCACATCATGTGTTGCCATCAATGACAAAGGGGGAGATTGTTGCAAGAATGAAGATGCCTGAAGGTGTTGTCATTGATGACAATTGGTTAACTAGTTATCAACTAGTTGTTGTTGTCATTAATGTCATGGATACAGATTATTAACTATATATGTCGAGGATATTGATAAAATTGCAATGAAGAAAGGTTGATGGTATTCAGTGTTTGCTTTGGGTTTTACTCCCATGTTTGTGTGGTTCAGATGTGTTGATCATGGTTGTTGGAAGTTACTATATCCAAATTTTGGGCTTTTGGGTTGTTGTACAATGCGAGTTATGTTCACTAGTTGTGAGCTGTGTTTTTCAATATCTCTGGTTGGGTCTGAGAGAAATGTAGTTGTTCCAAATTTATTCTTGTTTGATTCTTATGAATTGCAATTCTGGAGATAAGCTGATATGATTGTGTTGAAGATAATTTTACTATCTGGAAAGTTAGGACCATGCTAAGGTTGTGTGTGCTTAATTGTTCTATGTGTTTTACATTGGTTTGGTCGACCTTGTGTTAAACACTACTTGTAAAGTTCATGAAGCATGTTGTGACTTACTTAGGTCCTCATTAAGTGTGTTTTTGGGTCACCCTTATTTTAATTCCACCTTAGAATATTATAGTGTTGACCTAATTTGAATTTGTAAATACAAATGGTGTGTGTGGTTGACTTTGGATATGTTTCAAAGTTGAAGATGGTATAAGTACAGGATGAGATGTTGATGAAAGATATGAATACACATGCAAATAAATAAATGTGAGATAGATGTGAAATGGAGTGTGTGGTTGAGAAGATTAGTGTAAAATCTTAATGGTGATTTTCCAGATGCAATGAGCTGAAGGTGAACTCTATCATTCAAGCATGTCTGTAAGTGTGTGAGCAAATTGTGACCTAGAAATCTCTGTTTCATTGGGATTGTCTTTTCTTTGTAATGAATCTCTTCTATCTTCCTTCTATATATGTGGAAGTGAGCCCTTCGGGTGGTTAACCCTTGTTGGATAGTGAGTCTTGATCCGGACAGCGAGTTCTGTCTTGGAAGTGAGCTTTTCTCTAGTAGCAATCCTTTGTATTGAATTTTGATATTCTCTATATTATGAGCTAATCCTCACCATAGTTTTTCCCTTATTGGGTTCTCCACGTAAATATGGTGTTGCTATGTGTGTATGGTTTTTGTTTCTTTCAATTTCTACATGTGCACTCCATGATTAATCATATTAGCAGAGTAAAGGATTTATGAATGATAATTGAATTAATCTCTGGTGAATGTTGTAAGGGAAAAATTGGCTACAACTGATTCAACCCCCCTCTAAATTATCTTGTTCAACATAATCCACTTACACCACTATGAAGAGAATGAAATTCTACCTCAAATAAAAAAATTACACTAAAAAATACCTACATATGGCCAAGAATGGGCCTCACAAAGTTGTGGTGTAAAATTGAAAACACCAATGGTGAGGGGTTAAGGAAGAGGGAGCTAAAAAATGGTGATGCTAGCATAACATTGTGATGTTTTCATTGATTGGAAAGTCAAAACTTGCCAAAAATATTCACTTTCCTTCTAAAAATCCCAAAACCACCATCAAAATATTTCAAAATAATGTTTAGAGGCCAAAACCACTCTTTTCAAATTTAAAACCACTTATTTTGGATGGGAAAGCACTTTTGGATGAATGGTGGATTCGATAGCAATTTTCTAGATACTAGCATTAAATATGAACACTAGAGTTTAACCTCTAGTTGTTAACTTAGAACTTTATATATATATATATATATATATTACCTCAAAATTTTTTAATTGTAAAACCTTTGTTGATTTTTTTTTCAAAATGGTTCTTGTGTCTAAATTTGATAACCTTTATATCAAAATAAGGGGTTTTTAAACTTGTGTATGAAATTTTGATGGTTGTTTGGCATAAAAATGCCTCATTGGTGAGTAGTTTGCTTGATCTAAGCTTCAAAGTCTTGTTTGCTACTATGTCATGTACAATATCCTAATCTATTGAAATGAAAGTGTTTTATAACTTTCTCAAGCCTTTCAAACATGTTGGAATAGTTGAAAATTCTAGCATTATAACTAAAAGAGATGAAATAATTTGGATCTTACTAGAACATACATGTAATACAAAAGATTATATATTTATAAATATTTTATAATTCTTTAGATTGTTCAAAAGTATAAAAAAAAGTAAATAGGAATTTATAACATCTTACAAAAGATCTGAAACAAGAATTATTGTACTTAAAACTCTCAAAATCTGAGCTATAGTACCATGTTAGAAATATGAAAAATAGATGAATAACTCAAAATTTTCTTTAGAGATATTTAAGCTATAAAATTATAATGCATAAACACAAATAAACCAAAGATTTTGAGAATATACAAATGTCAAGATGACTAATTTGTATCAAGATCTCACAAAGAGAAGCTATTGAATCTATTGAAAAAGAAAAAAAGATATACAATATAAATAGCCTTATATTTTCCAAATGCAATGAGAATGAGGATAACACATACAATCAAAAAGTAAGAGATTGATTATTGAAGTTTTCAAATTTATGACGATAAAAAAAAAACCCCATGAAAGAAGAAGAATGTGCAACTCGTTATACTATCATGCTTGAATTAACTTAATAAACATGTGCAATATCATACATAAGATAAGCATGTCCTAAGTAATAAAATTATTACACTAGTAATTTAAAACAAATAAAATAGTCTTTGACTACAAACTATCTAAGTGTTTACATCACTTATCCATACAAATTTTAATTCTATTGATAACTTCTTTCAATAATGTGTGATTAGTTTAACTTATCTTTCAAAATAGTTTTTCCTAATAAAATAAAATACAAATAATGATTTATTTATATATTAAAAAAAAATAAAAAAAAATTATATGATAAAATTTTATTATATAAAAATAATAATAAATTTCATTCAATATTGATTGGTTATAATAACAACATAATTAAATATATTAATACTAATATTATTAAATATTAAATATCAATCAATTAAAAAAATCATTTTACATTCAATTTTAGAAAAAAATGTTTTCCTTTAAGATTCCATAATCTAATTTGCAACAAAAAAAAATTCAATTATAACTCACTTATATTATCACCATCATCATCACCATCACCATCATATTCTTCATCGTCATCAACATGATAAGTCAAATCATCATAATCCATATCGTAATCATCAGAATATTCATCATAGTCCATCAGATAATCAGAATATTCGCTATGCTCAATGCATGGTTGAGCAAATAAGCTTTGCAATATTTGGAGGGTTTTCCTTTCTCCGCCTTCCTTCACTCCCATTAAAAACGCGTTCATTATAAAACATTCCTCTTCAACTAGTGATTTTGGCATCCCAGAGTCATATTTTGAGAACATTTCTTCATTGACCATGCACGTATATATCATCCACTCATTAACAAAAGAGAGAGATGCAGTTGTTAGGCTCTCAAGCATAATCCTAGTCTCATTAAAAAGGTTGCTCCCTATGGAAAGCCCCTTCCTCTCCTCGATTATCAAAGCGCAAAAGATGAATGTACTCAGTGAATGTTGGGTTTGAAATGAATAGAACATCTCCAATACTTCTTGATATATCAGTTCCCCAGGATATGTACAATCTATTTCACAGAAACCATCCGCCATTGACAATGTGAAGCCAAAATCATATCTCTTCCAATCTTCCAATTTCCCCACTAGAATTGTACGTTCCGATGGCAATCTCTGAAATCACAGTGCTCTCCCTATATTATTTTCAGCAGCATATATGGAAAATCAAAAACAGAACAATTAAAGATACTTTATTCAGATGTAGTCATTCCAAAAGATTAAAAAAATCGCAATAGATAGGCTAAATTAAAAGGACAATGAGTAACTAACTGCACATGTTTGTGTTTAATACTTGCAACTTTTCAACGTAGCTTACTACACATGGATTATTTGAAATAATCATCTCCTTCAGTCCTTTCAATTCTTCAATACCCCTCATATTCTGCAGCTTCGGAAATGCAGCAATGATAATGCTCACTAGGCGTATTAAAAATTCAATGCCTTCTATACTTTGCAGCCATCCACACTACCCAATGAAGATTCTATTCAACTCCATCAATTCTTTAAAAAAAATTACACCCTCCAACTCTGTACATTCCAGCTGAATCCAGATTCTCTTCAATCCCTTCAATTGTTCAATAGCTTTTATACTCTTCAGCGTTGGACAATAAGCAATCCAAATCCTCTTCAATTCCTTCGATCTTTCAATAGCTGATACATCCCACAGGTTCTGATAGTGGCTAATATAGATCCTCTTGAAACAACTGACATGCCCAAAATTTGGCAACTCTCTCATAGTCTGGCATAATTTCATGTGGAATATTTCAAGTTGTAGCAGATCATTGCCCGATACCTTTTTCAACTTTCTACATTTTTTCAACTTCAGACATTCCAGTGTGGTTACCCCTATTAAATACACTTCAATTAGATCTCTCATAGAACAAAGCTTAAGAGATTTAAGGGTGGGACAAAACTATCCACTAATTGAGACATTCGTCATTTCCAATGCACCACACAGAGTTATGGATTCAAGGCTTCTCATACGAAACCGATCATCACTCGTCTCTCCTGTTGGTTAAAGCAAATTCCCCTTCTACCTTAAAGGATGTCAACTCTAAAGTTTGCAGATTGGTGAATTCTCTTAGAGATTTTAGCAAGCAATTCCATTCAATATTCCATTCTAACATTTTGGATTGAAATTCTAGAAGCAGCCTTTCCAGATGTTTGAACATTCCAAACAAACTTGCCAGTTTCTTTGCATCGCTCATATAGATATCTTGATTTCTCACCTGCTTTCTTTTATCACTCATGCGCATATATTGAATGGAGCTTGGAAATTGCACATTCTTGAAGCTGCACGATAGCTCTTTCAACTTGAGTAGAACCTGGAATTTACGATTACTTTGTTTCAAACTGCTATTTTTTTTCAATGATAAAAATCTGACAAGAACTAACTAATTGCTTATGCTACCAAAATTTATTTTTTGATCAAGAAAAAGCATATACCTAGTCATCCCTTGGCCACAATCTCACAGGTGAGACTCCTTCAAGCCTTAAAGTGTGCAAATTTTGTAGAGGAATCCATTCAGGAATAAACGGATAATATCCATTATAATATTTATGTTGAAGCCATTGTAAATCAGTTGATGCCTTTGAACCCCCCAGAAAATATGTCATCTCAGGACCACTTTTAACGTACTCTAAATCACCTTCAAGGTGGTCTAGAACACTAGAACGTCTGACACTTTTTCCTTCAGACCCAGAGAGGGTATCTTGGAATTCCTTGATTTCCCTTATATGACTCTGAATTCAAATTTCTTGGTAGTTAGAAATGTTCATTTTAAGTAAGGAATGTTCTAGTAGCTTACAAAAAATAAACCATTTCCAACTAGGAGCATGAATTTAAGGCCTTAAAAAAAACATACATGATCTTCATAACACCACATCTGATGAGAATGGCACGTTTCATTATCTGTTGGAAAATTAAATGCTCCCGAGCCTCTTCCCATCCACCTACCTGTTAGGAGAATTTGATGTCTGCAACTAAAAGATTGTTTTGGGGATTGCTTTCCCCACTTGCTCCTGATGTGCACTTGAAGACTGCAGAAGAAGTAAATGAAGTTAAGAATTTTTAAATTCCATTTCAATGCTAGTAGGTGATTTTGAATTTGAGAGGGAATGAGTTGAAAGACAAAAAGAATGAAGACAGTTTTATTTTGTCAGTTGCAAATCTAGAGAAGACTTAGTTGGAGTTGAAGAATTTTTCAGTGCAACAGCAGTCTATAGACAGGGAATATTTTCTATGTGAGCTTCTGAAAGCTCCTGAACAACAATAGTTGTTTGTTTTTGTGTGTGAGCAGAGATTGCTCCTAAAAAGCTCTGTGTAGCTCAGGCCAATGAGCTCCTAGTAGCTCCTGAAGTTTGTTGTGTGTCTGGTTGAGCAGTTCATGAAGCTCCCAGAAATTAGAAGTTTGTAGTTTTGCTTTTAGTTTTTGAGTTTTATGTTTAGTCATTAATGTATTTCCATTTCTAGCTTAATGAGTAGAAAACAAGCTTGCATGTCTCCTTGTTTTGTTAGTTTATTCCACATTTGTATTTCCCTATTGTGATTTGGGGAAATAAAGCAGTGCTCAGCTCTATGTGATTTCTATGCAACAAGAAAATATAGCATGGTATCAAAGCCATAGGCCCCATTTCCTCGTGAGTTAGGGAATTTTTTTTATCTGGGTATTGAGCTTTTATTGTGTAGGAGACATGACTAGAGATGAAGGAAAGAGCTGGCAGTAGCCACCGTCCTTTAATATCTACAAAACTATGATGTTTGGGCGAAGAAGATGAAGACCATTATGGTCGCCAATGAGTTGTGGGAGTTTGTGGTAAATGGACTCAATGATGTAACTGAACCAGTAGCATATGTTGTGCTCACAAACAACCAAAAGAACTAGTTGAAGGAGTTGAGGAGGAAAGATGCTAAGACATTGAGTTTGATTGAAGTGGCCTTGATAGAGGTCATTTTTCCCAAAATAGTAGTAGCTAACTATGCAAAGGAAGCTTGGGAAATCCTCCAAACCTGTTACAAAGGGACTGACAAGGTCATATTGGTGAAGCTCCAAATGCTTTGAAGAGAGTTTAAGACTTTTGAAATGAAGGACAATGAGTTCATCTCAGTTTTCCACACAAGACTCAAGTTTGATAAACTAGCTGAGAGTGAATGCTGAGATCATTCATGATCAGAGAATTGTGGAGAAAGTCCTCAGGAGCTTACCCACGAAGTTTGATGCAGTGGTAATTGCCATTGAAGAGGCAAAGGATCTCACAATGTTGTTTGTTGATGAGCTGATGGGTTCTCTGCAAACCCATGAGCAACGCCTAAATAGGTCTACAAGTTCCTCCCAAGAGCAAGCTTTTAAAAATCAGTCGAATGCAAGAGGAAGGGGGAGGAAGGGAGAGAGGTAGAAACAACTCCAGATGTGGTAGAGGGAAATCTGGACGTGGTAATGGTGGAGAAGAAAGCTCAGCATGAGAAAAAATCCAAGAGGGAGCAAGCAGCTCTTAGACCAACTCCTGAAGAGGCAAGAAGAATAGTAGTTTGAATCTAAAGAATGACAAGAGCAATGTTGAATGCTACTATTGTCACAAGTTTAGGCATTATGCGAGTGAATGCTGGACCAAGGAAAGAGATTAGTCAAAACAGAATGCAAATGTGGCTGAAGGAAACCAGTCCACAACCTTCATCATGTGCAACATTGGTGAAGAAGGAAACCTCGAAGTCTGGTATTTGGACAATGGTTGTAGCAACCACATGAGTGGTAATGAAAGTTTTTTTTCTTTCATTGATAAAAGTGTAAAGTTTGAAATTAGAATGGGGAACAATGGAGTAGTTCATGTTGTTGGTAGACGATCTATTATGATCCGCAACAAGCAAGGTGAGAAGAAGAAGATAAAAAATGTATTTCTTGCTCCTGGGTTAAAAAACAACCTCATGAGTGTTGGTCAGCTGATCCAAAATGGATACAAAGTGCTGATGGAGAAGGGTCAATGCATCATTTATGACAAGAATGAGAGGACGAAGGTGTTTGTGGCAGTTTAAATGACAAAGAACTAGATGTTTCTGTTGAAGATTGATATGTGTTTCCATCTCTATCTATTGCTACACCTTTCAATAATGGAGAATGTACAGCAGTACAATATGTAGCACTCAAGAGCACCATTCAAGATCCCTCCAAGCTATGACATCTTAGGTATGGAAATTTAGGCTATGCTAGTTTGAGTCTTTTGTCTAAGAATAGAATGATTCATGGTTTGCCAAGGATAGTAGAGCCCAATGTTAGATGTGAGGCTTGCACTTTGGGAAAGCAACATAGGCAGCCCTTTCAATCGGGCAACTCTACAAGGGCAAGAGCACCATTGGAGCTAGCGCACATGGATTTGGTAGGCCCTGTGCAAATCATTTATGTTGGTAAGAGCAAATTTTTTATGACCTTCATTGAGGATTACAGCCGTAAGACATGGGTCTATTTTTTGCAACATAAATTTGAAGCTTTTGATAAGTTTTTATTGTTTAAGGCCCAGGCTGAAAAGGAGAGTGGAAATTTTATCAAGGTCCTAAGGTTAGATTGTGGAGGAGAGTACACCTCTAATTTTTTTGTGAATTTTTGCAAGAAAAATGGCATTAAGAAGGAGCTAACAGCTAGTTATACTCCGTAGAAAAATGGAGTGGATGAAAGAAAAAATCAGACCATTATGGAGATGGAAATGAGCATGATGAAAGAAAAAGGACTCCCGACTGAATATTGGGGAGAGGTTGTAGCAATAGCTGTTTATCTGATAAATAGAAGTCCAACAAAGACGGTTCGTGACAAGATACCTCAAGAGGCATCATGGACAAGACGCAACTGGACACTTGAGCACTTGAGAGTGTTCAAGTGTGTAGCATATGCACATGTGCCTAAAGAAAAGAGGTAAAAATTGGATGACAAGAGTGAAAAATGCATTTTCACAGGCTACAGTGAAGAGTCCAAAGCCTATCGGCTATATAATCCAGTCACCAAGAAGATAGTCATTAGTAGGGACATGGAGTTCTTAGAAGCCAAGTCATGGGATGGAGTGGTAGATTCTGATAGCTCAGAACCGCTCCTGACAGCTCCTGAAGAAGCAGAAACAAAACATGAAGTTCAACAAGATGAGTCTCTAGATGCTCCTGAAAGTGTCGGTCGAGCTCCTGAGAGCTCTTGAAAGCTCCCGATGACTTCTGATGACTCCTAAAGCCGAAAGACGGTTAGGTAGACTATCACAGTCAGCCAGAGGATTGGCTCCTGAAGGTACCAGTCGAGCTCCTGAGAGGCCCCTAAGAGCTCCTGAAGGTGGTAGAAAGTCAGGAAGATTGTCACAGACAACCAAAGATTTGGCTGCAGTGAGCTCCAGACAAGCTCCTGAAGAGCCTCTAAAAGCTCCTGAAGTGAGCAGACAGAAAGGAAAGTAGCCAAAGACAGCCAGAAGATTGGCTCCTGAAGAGCTCCTGAAATCACCGATAGAACTCCTAAAAGCTCCCGATAGCTTTTGAACCTGCCTATTCAACACAACAATAGCAGTAGTGAAAGTTCAGAACCACCTCTCACCTCCCTAATGCTAAAGAAGACTACGAGTCTAAGGGAGATCTACCAGAATGAAAGGTATGATGAATATTTTGATGAGAGTGTGAATTTTGCATTATTTTTTCATGGTGATCCAGTTTATTTTGAAGAAGCTACGAAAGAGGAGAAATGGTGTGAGGCCATGGATGAGGAGATAGATGCAATAGTGAGGAACAACACATGGGAGTTAACTGATTTTCCTCCCAACTAAAAATTTATTGGGTTGAAATGGGTCTACAAGACCAAGTGCAATGTCGAAGGAAGGATAGACCGACATAAGGTAAGATTAGTTGTCAAAGGGTACAAACAATAGTTTGAGAGAGATTATAATGAGACATTTTCCCATGTTGCAAGGATGGAGACCGTGTAGGGAGTCATAGCCATCGCAGCCCAACACATATGGAAGGTATTTCAAATGGATGTGAAGTCCGCCTTCCTTAATGGTGTGTTAAATGAAGAGGTTTATGTGGAGCAGCCATTCAGATATGAAGTTACGGGTCAAGAACACAAGGCGTATAAGATGAAGAAATCTCTTTATGGGCTGAAACAAGCTCCATGGGCATGGTATAGCAGGATTGACTCATATTTGATGAGCAATGGCTTTAGCAAAAGCGACGGTGAGCCCACTCTTTATATCAAGGCAACAAATGGTAAGGTTTTGATTGCTATCTTGTATGTTGATGATTTAGTTTCACTGGGGATGATGATTTCCTCATTGCTGAATTTAAAGAGGCCATGAAAAGAGAGTTTCAAATGACAGATTTAGGTCTCTTGAGATATTTTCTAGGCATAGAAGTAAAAAAATGCATGACCCAATATATTTATATCTCAAGAAAAATATGCAAATGAGATATTGAAGAGATTTAGGATGCTTGAAAGCAAGCTTGCCCCAACACCAACAACCATAGGTCTAAAGTTGAGCAAGGAAGATTGCAGCAGCAATGTGGACCCGACCCTGTTTAAGAGTTTTGTTAAAAGCTTAATGTATTTAACATCAACTAGACTTGATATAATGCACAATGTGAGTCTTATTTCCAGGTTTATGGAGACTCCACGGGACACCCATTAGCAAGTGGGTAAAAGAATCCTAAGGTATGTAAATGGAACCAAAGGATATGGCATTTTGTACACAACAACAAATAATTTTGGGTTGGTTGAATACACAAATAGTGATTGGAAAAGAATTTTGGATGAAAGGAAGAGCACACTGGGTTATGTGTTTCATTTGGGTTTAGGAGTCATTTCATGGGCTTCCAAGAAGCAACCTATCATTTCCCTATCTACAATAGAGGCTGAGTATATAGCAATGAATGTAGCAACATGTCAAGCTATTTGGCTAAGAAGAATCTTGGTAGATTGATGGAAGAACAAGAGGATGGAACAATAATTTATTGTGACAATGTTTCATCGATAGCCTTGACGAAAAATCCTGTGTTTCATGGAAGAAGCAAACACATTGAAATCAGGTATCATTTTATAAGAGAATTGGTTGAGAATGGTGAAATTAAAATGACATTTTGTAGGTCTGAGCAATAGCTAGCAGACATATTCACCAAGCCTTTAAGCAAGGATAGTTTCGAGCACCTGAGGAGCAGATTGGGTGTTGTTGATTTGAATCAGGTCTGATCTTGTTTGTCGGCTCAAGATCAAGGGGGAGTGTTGGAAAATTAAATGCTCCTAAGCCTCTTCCTATCCACCTACCTTCCAGGAGCATTCGATGTCTGTAGTTGAAAGATTGTTTTGGAGATTTCTTTCCCCACTTGCTCCTAACGTGCACCTGTAGACTACGAAGTAAATGAAGTTAGAAAATTTTAAATTCCATTTCAATGCTGGTAGGTGATTTCGAATTTGAGAGGGAATGAGTTGAAAGACAAAAAGAATGAAGACAGTTTTATTCTATCAGTTGCAAATCTAGAGAAGACTTAGTTGGAGTTGAAGAATTTTTCTGTGTAACAGCAGTATGTAGATAGGGAATGTTTTATGTGTGAGCTTCTGAAAGCTCCTGAATAACAACAACTATTTATTTTTGTGTGTGAGCAGAGATTGCTCTAAAAGAGCTCTGCGTAGCTCAGACTAGTGAACTCCTAGTAGCTCTTGAATTTTGTTGTGTGTCTAGTTGAGTAGCTCATGAAGCTCCCAGAAATTAGAAGTTTGTAGTTTTGAGTTTAGTTTCTGAGTTTTATGTTCAGTCATTAATGTATTTCCATTTCCAACTTATCGAATAGAAAACAAGCTTGCATGTCTCCTTGTTTTGTTAGTTTATTCTACATTTGTATTTCCCTGTCATGATTTGGGGAAATAGAGCAGTAGCTCTATGTGATTTCTGTGCAACAAGAAAATCTGGCATTATCTGCCATTTCCCTACCCAAGTTGCAGATGTGGTCATGCATTTTGAAAACATATGTTGGCTCATAATGGCACATCTTATAGAAAAGATGCCGATCAAAATAAATTTCCACTTCAACCAGGCACTTGTCTTTGAGAGTCTGAAGTGCATGTTCAACTCTCCACCCTGAAGCCTTCCATATACTTATGGCCTTGCTCACATATGTCCCTATGAAAAAGCATGCTATATCCACAAAGATTTATTTTTGATCCTCTTCCAGAGCATCATAGCTTATTTTAAGCGTGGCTTTTATGTCTTTGTGTAGACTTTCCTTAACAACACCTAATTGTAACTTCCAATAAGCCTTGGCACTGCCAAAAACATGGATGCCCATTACTCGAAGAGCAAGAGGCAACCCCCATTACAAGATTGTCTATGGAACGCATGCCAACAGAAGAGCTCTTTGCTATGCTTTGGATTCATTTTTTCCATCTTATAACAGATTATCACTTCGACCTTTATAAGAAGTCTCTCGTCACGAGTTGTGACAATCACCAAATTGTTGGGATTGAGGGCATCTAACTGCTTCTAATGATCAACATCATCTATAACTATAAGGAATGTTGGTTCGTGGCTCTTTTGAAGGTTATCATTGATAATGGCAATTCCTTCTTCTATACTAGAAATTTTTTCATCTTCCAGATCAAACAGATCATTTAGAAGCTTACTTTGCATAGAAGTGAGCACACCTTTTTGACATCATTTTCCCGCACATCAAACATAATGGTTGATCCACTAAATTCTAAATGTTTACGATTGAACCAATCTTTGGAGAGAGTTGTCTTGCCAGACCCTTCCATCCCAAATATGCCAATTATTTTATCTCTCATCTGCTCATTTCTCTCACTGTGGTTGTGGAATTTTTTCACAAGCTCATCAAGTCCCACAACATATTTTGCAACTTGGAAAGGAATTTTTCTCTTTTGCCTCTCCTTAACCATGACACACATGACATCACTACACACCTTACTTAGACCGCTGAAAATAGAAAAAGAAGAAAACAAAAATATGCTTAAAATGAGGTTGCAAGTAATTGATTTTCTTCTTTTTAAAAACTTATATTGAATTAAAAATAGGGCTAGAGGACAATACAACATAAGAAGCCAGAGTCTTAAAAAGCAATGCATATCAAGAAGCAGCCGTATGAAAGGACTTGTAGAATGAAAAGAAAGAGAAAAGTGGTATATTTGCCACAACAGAACCAAATGTAATTTCAATGTGGACTACTTGTAAGCCGACATATTACTAATTAATCTTCAGAACTGTAGGAAACTTCCATCCCGAAATCTATAATGTCTATAATGTCTACAACACCAAGATCTGGAAGTTAAAGCAAACAACTCCCATGTAGAGGGAGATATGGGATGCAATTGCTTAAGGTACTCCTTGCCCAAACACAACAGTTCCACCCCCGTTAAGAAAATAGAATAGAATCAAACTCTTCAGATCAGAATTAAATCAATTTAATTCGTTCTTGTGAAAGTTCTCAAAGTTGTTCCCAAAATAGAAGAAAGAGAAAAAGACAGTAATAACGCTGGCTAAAATAAGAAAATGAAGGTAATGTTTTGAAATCGAATTATAAATCCGCAAAAATCTCGTGTTTACTCGTCAAAACAACGAAAGGCCAAAAAAAACCTCTCCAGATAAGAATACAAGAAATTAAAATCAAACAAGTATAATTTGTTCAAATCATGAAAAAAGGGAACTATAAAAAACTCTACAATAATCAATTTTAGTAAAACTTGCAAGGAAGAACACTATTGAGATCCAAATATGAATCCAACATTTTGATGTGAGATATAAATTTCCAAACCAACTTAGCCAACAGAGTGCCACTAAAAATCTTAACATCTTTAATCCCTAAGCGACCCTCTTCTCTACTTAAACAGACTTTACTTCAGGCTAACAAAGAAAGTTCAAAATGATCCCCTGAAGTTGTAAGTCCAAAGAAAGCCCCTCATTATAGAGTTGTTTTTACTAATAACTATTTTTAGACGTACTAACCTAACACTTTCTCTCTCCAAGGAGAAGTATAAAAGCTAAAATAATAAATACCAAATTATTTTTAGACTAATTAAACTAGTTCTTAGAACATAAAATTTAACAAAATATATAAAAAATATACGGATGGAAAGCACATGATGATGTCTTATTCATTTTGTCTGTTGATTTTGTAGCCCTTTATCCCTGAAACATTCTATAGGCATTCTTTCCACTGTTGAATGTTGTGATGAGGATATCTTCTCTGCTCTTCATATTTGGAAAATGCATTTGCAACTCCGTTTATGATGTGGCGGAAGTCTGAAATTGAAACATAATAAAACAGGGGAATAATTCTAGCCCTAGTTTGAAACATCAAAGCTAGCTCAACTAACCACCAAGGAGACTCTACATATCATGGTGATAAGATGGCTATGTGCACTGTGGTAGAGGATATGGCATTCTTTATGGCAGAAGGAAAATAATCTCCCAATTGAGTCTCTGGAGAATCTAGATATGCCCGGATCCCAGCTTGCTGTAGAGAATCGTAGAGCTACTGAGCCAGAGTTATTTTTGACGTCTGGGCCTCGATGGTTGATGAATACATCATACTATTTTGCAGTCAAGGAGGATTTTATCTTTTTGTTGGGAGGTTCAAGTGGCGAAAATGGATCGTGTTTCTGTTCTCCTTGACCAGATGTCGAAGTGGAAGCCATTAACAGAAGCTTTGGTGAAAAAGAAAACAAATAAATAATGGAAATTATAAGCAAGCGTAGAGGGAGAGGGAGAGGGAGTGGATATGTTAGAAATTCCCTCTAGTTGAAAACAAGGAATTCAATGCTTCAACAGGTAACAAGTATGGTGATACAAATAGCCGATAAACCATTGACCGAGTCAGCGAGGAAAAAATTGGTAAGTTGTTTCCACATTGTTGGCTGGAAAGAACATGACAATGATGAAGGTGAAGTTTTTGTAGCCTGTGCTTCCACGTTATTGCCTTGCACTAAGCAAGAAAGGGGTGAAATCGGTCGCGGAATCAATGAAGACAAAAGTCGTTGGCTGCGTTTACACGTTCCTGCAGATAGCGTTTGAATTTGTGATAAAAAGGATCATCACTAAATATGAGTGGCTCCTGTAAATTTGAATAGGGAAGAAGAATAATCCCTAGCGGTAGCCACATGAAATATAATTATATAACCATTAATTTAGAGATAATATATTTAGAGATTTTGACATGAAAAATAAAATAATTAGGTCAAATATTTTACCTATTTTTTATATAGATATTTTAAATGTTTAATGTGCAATATATTTTCTATTTATTTATTTGTTGTCTAGTTTTAAAATGATTAATATGCATTTGAAGATACAAATCAAATTGAAGACATATTAGTTGAAGAAACAAATCAAACTCTTGATTAATATATATTAGTTGTTTTTTATTTAATGAGATAGAGTTTAAGGCATGCATATATATTACAAAAAAATTCCAAGTTGTATGTCACAAACCATTGTGTGTTTACCTATTTACTATTACTATGTTAGGGTAAATTATTGCATATGTGAATGTATTTGGACCTGTGATTGCACTTTGTTTATCATAAAAGTATGAATGAATGTTTATTTTATTTGATGTTAGATAATAGAATGGAAATCTGGAAGGTATGACTATTGAATTTAATATTCTAACTATGAAAAGTAAAATGTAAATACTGTTTTGATGAACGGTTGACTACCATGAAAATGTGTTAAGTTGGATCATGCAGGTTCAAAATCAATCCTCCAGAAGCAAGGGGAAGAATCACTCAGGAGAAGAACTTGGTGAAGTAACTTGTAATGAAACCTAACTAAGCTTATACACACACACACACACACTCACTAATAGAATGGTTGAGTCAAGACATAGTTTGGGAATTGGTAATTCATCCTTAAGCATGGTGTGTTTGCATTAGGGAAGATCTTGATTTCTGTTAGGAGCATTCTTGGATTATGTTTGGTGCTTGGTGCAAGTGAGTTCTTCTTTATATTACTATACTTGATTGATGAGATATACATACATAAAATGTATATATGTATACATATGCATGTCGACAATAACCTATACACATAAAGGAACATGTACATGAGAGTACAAAGGTAGACATACCTATGTGCACTTATGGATGAGTTGCTTATGGGCATGGTGATATCAAGAAGACAATGATATATATATCTACCTATCAATAAGATAGAAATTGTTTATGTATGTGATTGTGTAATTGAATGTATATATAATATATATACATATATACATTTGTATACACATATGTGCTGACAAATAGGAATGTCCATACGAATATGTTGATATATGTATATACACATATACATATATATATGAATATATATGAAAATATATACAAACGATAATGTATATGAAATGTTAAATTGATACTTATTTAATTGAATATCTAATGTATACTTATTTAATTGCCAAAGAATATATATATTAGAATATATATAGCATTGAATGCTATTTGTTGACACACACACACACATATAGTAGTAAAGGCCGATTCATAGAAAATATGCTATATGGTTGATCAAATGAAAAATACAACATAATATGTAATAGCGCATTAGTAAGTATTAAGCCACATTTATCATTATAGATAAAGTGTGAAGGAAACACATGATTAGTATAAAGACTGTTAAGTAAAGATTAAATGCAACATACTAAGTCAACAATTAAACAACATTATAAATGAAGAAGGTTGAACCATTGTAATGTGTCGATGGTCATGCCTTGACCAAGTTGACTAAGTAATTTGTAGCCAAATTATGATAGAATATTTCCTCTATTTAAACCATGGACTTGAGAATAGGAAATATGTGGAATACTCAGTGCCATATTATGAATTATATGGTTCCTTTACAAGTCTTTCAAGCTTCGAAGTTAAATTTCTATATAAAGTATGTGCTTTATGAATTTTTCAAACCTGGTGTGGCAAGCATATAATCACCTCATTTGGGATACACTTCTTTATGCAACATTACGCTGCTCCATTTCTACTATATTTTTCATTGAGGGATTCTTAATTTGCTAAGAGATTTTGTGAGGAAGTTTTAGTGTAACTATTCTAGAATAGTTAAGAGAGGTTGGTTGTTAAGTTAAATTTAAGAGGAGGCCAAGCTAGAGGTCCAAAGATTCTATTGGGATAAGTGATTAGCAGGCATGGAATTTTATTCTCTTTCTATTTTATCTTTTATTTGAAAGATTGTTTTCTTTGAGTGTTTGATTTGGAATTGCATTAGTTTCTTGAAATAGAGTAATAGTCTATTTGCTTGTAAAAGAGGAAAGGTCTTGTTGATATGATTTCAATATAAGTGTTTGTATTTACTCCATATTAAGGAGTGATTGATTATCATCTATAGTATTACATACTAGGATTGACAAATTGGGAATAGTTTATTAAGTTATTTTAAAGTTGTTTTGTTGACTTAGAAAGCTTAAGAGTTGTACCTAGGGTTAGGTTAAACTTATGCTTTTTCTTATATTCATTTGGTAGAGGTTCCATTGAGATTTTGGAAAAGGGAATAGGTCAAATATGAGGTTAATGTTTACCTATTGAAGGTTTACCTATGCATAGATATAATGGTCTAAAGTCAAAATGAGCTAGGGTAGTGTATGTGAATAGGATGACTATCACTTGAAGTACTGAGTGAAAATACTTTGGCCAAAGTAGTGTGTTTGTCTTTGGCTCCACTGTCAATTCATCGTGTTCCTTTTTATGCATGCCAGATCAGGATTGTAAGGTCTAGAAGTTCTAGTTATGTAGGGCACAACACCAAGCTCGATATGGTTATAGTCATGAGGTTACTTCACCAATCTCTTCGTCGAAGGGTAGGACCATCTATCCAATGATAGATGTGCGGGGGACCTCATATGAGTCCATGGTTGGTGGAAAATCACTTGAGTGATGATTCTCCTCCTCAACTAGCAACCAAGTTTTGAAGAAGATTCTTGGACCATCTATATCTATTGCCTTGAAGCTTGGTTGAGCTATGCATGTAATTGTTTACAATATTGGAAATATTGTAGCATGTTGAATATTGTATTGGAAATGAAATTGATGAACAATTTTTTTTATGTCATTTATGTTCATTCTTTCCCTCTTTGGAAAAGAAAAAATTTATTGCAATGGTTAAGAAACATAGTTATTTAAGTTTGAAAGTGAAAACTTAGGAAATTTCCTTGCATGAATAATTGGCATGTTACATTGTAAATAAAATTTCTATTTTAAATAAAGATATTCTCATGCTTATTTGGTAGTTGTTAATTTATATATTGTTTGTCACACTAATTACAACAAAACTAGTCCCCTTATTAGGTATTGTCCTCTAAATTATAAAACTAAATTTGGATCAACATATCTACAATGATTTAAAGTCCAGGGGTTTCTATTGGGCATCTACAAATCTCTCATCTAAGAAATTTTAGGAAAAAAATGTCCCTACCATTGCATCAAGAAGGCCTAAAAACCTATAGGTCAACTATGAAATCATTAAAATTTAATTGTGTTTCACTAGGACCTTTAAGAAATATATTTCCCTCTCTTGTCATATAGATTATACAATTCATGTTTTTAAAACAAGATAATCTACTACAAATGTTAGCCCTTCAAACAATATGTGAATGCATTTTTTGTTCATGCAATAATAGATTACCTATTTAAAAAGTATATGGAAGCATGTATAAATGTGTTAATGCATTCAAAACTAAAAAAATATGTGGTTGGAAAGCCGAGACATGGATATCCATTTTGGTGGTGGTTTCATCATTTTTAATTGTAAAATGAGTAAAGTTGATGATGTTAATCTTTAAATTTCTTATTCAATATGAAAAAACATGTCTTCATGAGGTATCATAGAGGTCCAACCCTTAGGCTTGTTCATCCAAGCCTATTCCAATCATAAATGGGTTGTTTTGTTTAATAAGTAATATGATCACATTACGTGATGTGAGCATGTTATTTAATATGCTTGAATTATATATAAAATGTGTATGTTATCTAACATTCTCTCATTATGTAACACACTTATGTCAAATAGCATGAGCGCATTATATGCTTCACCTATAATTAAGATAATTAAGCAAAAAATATGGTAACATGTGATATGATCCTATTGCCAACATTGTACAAGCTTTGGTAAACCATGATTGGATCCCTCACTCTCTCCCTTTCTATATCTCTCTATATCTTTATCTCTCTAATCTCTCTCTATCGCTACCTCTCATCCTCTATCTATATCTCTATCTCTATCTAAATATCTCTATCTCTCTTTCTCTCTATACCCCTTTCTCTCTCTCTCTCAATCCATCTATCTCTCCTCTCTCCCTCTCTAGATATCATTATCTCTATATCTCCCTCTAACACTATCCCTACCTCTCTCCCTCTCCCTCTCCCTCTCCCTCTCCCTCTCTCTTTATCTCTCTATTTATCTCTCCATGTCTCTTTCTCTCCCCCTCTCCCCACCTCTCTATCTGTATCTCTCCCTCTATCTGTATCTCCCAATTTATCTCTCTCCCTTTATCTCTTTAAATCTAACTCTTCCTCTCCTTTATTCTCCCTCTATCTCTATATTTTTATCTTACCACCTCTATCTCTTGAGCTCTAAATCTCTTTCTCCCTCTCTCCCTCTCCCTCTCTATCAATATCTCTATCTCTCCCTCTCCCTCTCTCCCTCTATTACTATCTCTATCTTTCTACTCTCTCACCATTTAACTCTCCCTCTCTCTCTATCATTATCTCTATCTCTCATTTGTCCCTTTCCCTATCTCTCCCTATATCTCTCCCTCTCTAAGTATATCTCTTCCTCTATATTTGGGTATGTGCAGGATCATCATGGAAAAAGCAGGCCCTTAAGTGGCAAAAAATTCAAAAAAATTAGAGTTAGGCAACTTAATGTAAAAATTTGAATAAGTTATCTATATTATTTCAAAAATATGTATGAATAGAATCTCTAGAAAATTGAATGTAGTTTCTAAACTACTA
>VDFB02353493.1:391219507-391257601 GCA_007258455.2 Sequoia sempervirens
AGATCCTAAGGCAATCAATGTGGGTGGGAGGATTTAGATATATCAATTGAACACTCTCAATGAGTAGTACCTTAACATGACAATCCTCCTCCACCAACTACTAGTACAATTGTACTTATACATAATAGTACATTTATATCAAATTTTTTTTTTTGAAATCTTAATATTTTAACGCATAAATTATACTAATTGGAAATTCTTTAATTATAATTTTTTATATTTAATATGAAATTATAATGTTAAAAGGATATCCAATTTAGTCCCATTTAAGGGAATAGCCATTTTCCATTTTGTAAAGTGATGACAAAATTGCATTTCCCCAAATAGAATATGTGATAAGGTAGTTAGCCTTATAAATTGTAGATGGTGGTATTAATTTTCAACTAAAACATAACTTTGATAAAATGCATGTCTTTAGAGAGCATTTACAAGAAAATATTGTGAATGTTTCATTTTTCAATACTGTCTAACCTTAAAATTAATTTATTTATACTAATTGCATCCCAAATACTTATGATTTAAGATTTTATTTATGTCTTTCTTAGATATTAGAATCAAGGAAATTAGAGCACAAAGTGGAAGGAATGTCACACATACCGGTCAATCACATACACTATACCCATACAGTATTTTGGCTTATGATAATCACAAATTTGATGCATTAGTGACACTTATTCTACAAAACATATATGGTAATTGAACTATAAATCTTACTAAAAAATATACATGTTTCATGCCCATAATTTATGATGTCCCCATTTATATAGATAAATATTTTGGCTTATGATAATCACAAATTTGATGCATCAGTGACACTTATTTTACAAAACATATATGGTAATTGAACTATAAATCTTACTAAAAAATATACATGTTTCATGCCCATAATTTATGATGTCCCCATTTATATAGATAAATAGAACTTACACAACCATAAAACAAATTATATTGTCACAAGTCTTAAAAGTAATGCATGTTAGAGAAAAAAAATGCCTAAAAATGGCCATGATAGGCTCAAATGCACGAGAATAAAATTAATTTATATGATGATAAGCACATGCCCATTATTTCCTCATAGACTAGACATGAAACTAAAGCTCCAAGATAAGGGAGAGGTGGCAACACGTAAGGGTTTGATCTAATAGTGGGTGTGAAGGTTCATCAAGATCAATGGTCAAAATAATAGACTCTCTCAATGAAGGGAACACCATTTAAATTAGTTTTTGAGGACTTGAAGTGCAATACCAATAATCTATGGACATATGGGAATGGTGGGCCGCTAGCCAACTCTAGAAAATGATGGTAGAATATATAAGATATCACTTCACATGTGAAAACTCGTGCAAGTCATTGTGAAATTTAATTGGTTCATGTGTGTGGTCAGGGCCATGTATAGGACTATATGACAATAATTTTAGGTCCTATGTCAAGATTATTCATGAAAAAATTAATGATGGCTAGGCTATAAAATAGCAAAGTGACATGATAAGATTGGTAAAATGTTGAAACCAGAGGCCACATAGAGATATACACTATGCATTCATAACACAACACATAAAATCAAGTTCTAGGAAAATTCACCACCAACAATTCACCAATGGAAAATTCATTGACGGAAAATTCACCATCAAGTAAAATTCACCACCAACAATTCACGGGGGTGGAAAATTAATTACATTAATACTTTTTAATATATATATCAAAAACTTTGATTTTATTAAAAATATTAATGTGGTTAATTTTCCGCCACGCTGAATTGCTGGCGGTGAATTTTCCGTCGGTGAATTGTTGGCGGTGAATTTTCCGTATGCCATAAAATCAATTCAAAATTATTGTGAATTGGTTATTATCCCATAAGCATTCACAATGTGTTGAGTAAATGGTGTAGTTTTATACATCAAACACTAAGAGTTGAAACCAATGGGGTCAATAAAAGAAATGATGTGATGGGATTTACTAGGTGATTCTTCCTATGGTGAAAAGCCACTATTAAATTATAACAAATGTGGCGAGTTCATAAGTTAAGCCAATAAAAATCTGAAAACCTTACCAAGAGAATAATTAAACCATTTAGCAATGTAAAATTAAACCCAAAAGCATTTCTTAAGGAAATATATGCATAATAATATATAGCCACTATACAATGATCCTACACACAAAAGGAGACCCCACTACAACAAGAAAACTTGATCCTATACAAATACAAACTTGCAATGATGACACATACATGACACAAAAATATGAAAAATTAATGTAAATCTCAAAGGACGATAATCACACACAAATTGGACATGGAAACTACGTAAAAATTCTACATGTAATATGTGAATTACAAGTTCAGAAAAGTGAATTTAACTAAAGAATTTGAAACAAAAATTAATAGAAGTTAAAAATATAAATGCAAATCCAACACAATGGCCCCTAATTCAAATAAAAATCAAAATGTATGTTGCGAAGGTCACAATTTAGCAAAATACATTGGTTTTGTGTTGTGGTGCAATACTTTGTCCATTCAACAAGATTAGATTATTACTAGCATTTGGATCATTAGAAGTGAATGCAACATTTGGTGGTATAGAAGAAGTATATAGCTATTTTTTGTTACTTTGAAGTGTGCATTTATTGACCCTTTGGTATTGTTGAAAGGATTATCTCTTGGAGTTCATCTTCTAGCTCCTTTTAATTTCTTTCTAAGAACCCGTATCTCTCAAGAACAAGATAAATCCTAGGATTCTTATGAATTTGAGTTTGATTTTTTCAATCTACTGGAATAATTTATAGATTATCTAACTCTTTATAGAATATATACAAAGACAAGATAAATTTGGGACATTTATTTTCCCCATGAATGGTAGTAGAATGGATTCTACTATAATGCCCCAAGATTTTTCATAAAATTACTAGAAGCAACATTGGATGAAAAAGTTTTTACATTTGCAATTGTGACATTTACATGTCCCATTGCACACTCATGCACACATGGCATGGCGATAAGTACATGACATGCCAAATGACATCACTAATGCACTTGGCATGTTGTCACATAGAGGAAGGATTTATTTATCATGTGAAAAAGTCATCATGATGACCATGCATGAGGATGGAGCTTCCTCCACGATGATGATCAAACACAAGATCATGAACTCATCCTCCCGTGAATAAACAGAGTAAGGTGAGATAGATACCTAATTCATTATTATTTCAAGATGGCATAAACAACATCCAAATAAAAGAGGAAACCTACACATGGATCAACTAGGACTTACTTGAGGCCTCAACTGTCACACCCCGTTTTTGGACCAAGTTACTTATGTTTTATTTTTTGGTGTGGTTTAAATTATGAATCCTATAGAACTGGATCATTTTCCATTGGATACTCAAGTTGGAGAGACTTGAAAAAGTATCAAGGCATTGAATAACTTACTTAGCATTGTATCAATCTTTAATGTGGGTAAGGCAAGAAGTACATGCATAGAGTGAATAAAATAAGGACCAAACTCAAGCAATTGAATCATGGAAAGAATAAAAGACCACTCAATGTGGTCATAAGACTTGAAAAAATTAATTTTAATAAAAAGATAGTTTGTTGAGAATGTCGAGGCAATTCCACTCCTTCCCAAATGACAATTATATTATCCAAAATAAATATGGATTTGATTAAATCAATTTATTTAGGGAAGACAAGTTGTAGAAGAAGATGCATAAGCTTAAGAGGTAGAGCTTTGGCAATAATCTTGTATAAGACATGCATGAAAATGATAGGCTACCAAATCTCTATTTTCTTAAGGTTATTAATTTTAGGTATGAACTTTATATGATCTTTATTAATTAAGTTTCCTAAATATTTGGAATGAAAATCCTAAGATACAACTTGTGAAGATCATCACCAACTATGTTCAAAAGGAAGGAATTTAATGCTTCGACAGGTAACAACTATGGTAATAGAAATAGTCAATAAACCATTGACTGAATCAACAAACAAAAAATTGGTAGGGTGTTTCCACGTTGTTTCCTGGCAAGAGCATGACAATAAGCAAGAAAGGGGTGAAATCAATCGCCCAGTCAACGAAGATAGAAGTCGTTGGCTGTGTTTACACGTTCTTGCAGATAACGTTTCAATTTGTGATAAAGAACATGCATCACTAAATATCAGTGACTCTCGTATATTTGAATAGGGAAGAAGAATAATCCCTAGTGGTACTCACATGAAATAAATTATATAGCCATTAATTTAGAGATATTATATTTAAATTTCCATGAAGAAGGTATTTAGAGATTTTGATATGAGAAAGAAATGAAAAATACAATAATTAGATTATATATTTTATTCATTTTTTATATAGATATTTTAAATGTTTACTGAGAAATATTTTTTCTATTAATTCATTTGTTGTCAAGTTTTAAAGATTACTTAATAGCTGATTAATATGCAATTGAAGATACAAACCAAATTCATATTTTCAAAGGCTAATCTCCTTATGTTTTTCTTATCTCATGTACAACCTAGTAATCTACCATGCATAACTCTTTGAAGATCAACTACATATGTAGGCTCATAAGATTTGTAGAAGAATGTTTCACTAAATTGTGCTTAACGAACAATATGAGGATATTTAATTAAAATGTAATCATTTTACCAAAATAAGATTGTGTGCTAGTCTATTGAGTGACAAAGTCAAGATTTGAAGAAGCATTCAAGCACTATTGTAAATCTGAAATAGAGAACTAAAAATGTGTTTAAAGTCTCATTAATCTAACTAGGATTTCATTTAGATGTAATACAAAGACTTAAAAAATGTCACACGATCAAATCTACTTTAACATTTTATATAGCTAATCAAAGAAATCTCATATGCTCTTGTAAAAAGAGCTCTTCAATGACTTAGACAAGATTTTAAAAACTACTATAATAACTAGCCAATAAAAATAACAACAAATTAATAAATGTAACGTTGGCCATACATATATCATCCTTTGAAATTGATGAAAACATAATGAAAATAATTAAAGGTAAGAGGCACTAAAATACCATTCTACTGTGAGCATTGACATTTTTTAATGAACAAGTTTTACAAACAAAATGTTAGTCAAACAATGTCAACATTTTATATAATTTAAAAATATACAAAATGAGACCTTTACTAAATGATTACTTGAAATTGATGAAAACATAATGAAAATAATTGAAGGTAAGAGGCCCTCAAGTACCATTCTATTGTGAGCTTTGAAATTTTTTAACGAACACTTTACAAATAAAATGTTAAGCGAACAATGCCAACATATTGTATAATTTAAAAATATACAAAATGAGATGTTTACTAAATAGATTATAGATTTAGGAAAACAAAGTATCCAATTATGATAAGATTATTGTTAAAAGTGTTTTTGATGCTTTTAAAACTAGGTCTAGAGGCTCTTTTGATTTTAAGGGATTCATAATTTAGAAATCTTACCTAGTATCTGGCTATCTGGCTATTTGGCTCACTTTGTTACAAAATATATATTAGGTTTTTTTAATTTAATGAGATAGAGTTGAAGACATGCATCTCTTACAAATATTTTGTCAACTTATATAAAGTTTATATTTTAAATACACATATTTTCACGCTTCTTTGATGGTTGGTAATTTATATATTGTTTGTTGCATTAATTATAATAGAAATAGTTCTTCATTAGGTATTGTCCTCTAAATTCCAAAGCTAAATTTGGATCACCATATCTACAATGGTTTAAATTCTAAGGGATTTTTGTTGGGCATCTACAAATCTCTCAGGTCATCTAAGATTTTTGGAAAAATTGGCCCTACCATTGCATCAAGAATGCCTAAAAACCTAAAGATTAACTATTAAATCATTAAAATTTAAGCACTTTTCCTCATGGCCTCAAAGAAAATTATTTCCCTCTCTTGTCATATAGACTATACAATATATATATTTTAAACAAGTTAAACTACTACAAATATTAGCCCTTCTTACCATATAGATAGAGTATTATTCATGCCATCCCTCCCTATATGGTTTAAATGATTAGACTTAGATCCTTTAGAATAGTATCTTGAAATGCCATGTCACAATTATAGACCACATAAAAAAATACTTGTGACTCACACCTCATCCTTCAATGATGAAGCAATTAAACCACCATTAGTTTCTCTAATCTTCTGTTAACACATGACATTAACGATTTCAAACTGTTTGGGCAGTCATTATTGAACCATTTTATGTGGTCCATTGTTTACCCAGGTCTTCAAACAATCCGTCTCCTCTAACTTTCCCAGCGCTGTGATCATCTAATGAAAGCGCGCTTGAAAAAGAGAAAAGAATGGAGGAGATTAAACGGGAGGAAAGCAATGCATGACGACAACAATCTTCCGTTTGTTTTAGAAAAGTAAAGTTGTTGGGATGTTGAAACTCCTTGTCTGTATTTTATCATTGAAAGGTAGAGGAATCTTCGTTATACAAAAGATGAGCTCCAAACGAATGGAAAAGAGTGGAGTAGATTTATTGTGCATACAAGCATGTGAATGCACAGTGTTCAGTCATCTTTTCAATGGAAGGTGTGAAGAGGTTAAAAATATAAATGCAAATCCAACACAATAGCCCCTAATTCAGAAAAAATCAAAATGTACGTTGTGAAGGTCACAATTTAGCAAAATACATGGGTTTTGTGTCGTGGTTCAATACTTTGTCCTTTTAGTGAGATTAGATTATTACTAGCATTTAGATCATTAGAAGTGAATGCAACATTTTGTGGTATAGAAGTAGTATATAGCTAAATTTGTCGTTACTTTGAAGTGTGTAGTTATTCACCCTTTGGTATTGTTGAAAGGATTATCTCTTGGAGTTCATCTTCTATCTCCTTTTAATTTCTTTCTAAGAACCAATATCTCTCAAGAATAAGATAAATCCTAGGATTCTCACTAACTTGAGTTTGTTTTTTTCAATCTACTAGAATATTTTATAGATTATCATAACTCTTTATAGAATATATACAAAGACAAGATAAATTTGGGACATTTATTTTCCCATGAATGGTAGTAGAATGTATTCTACTATAATGCCCCAAGATTTTTCATAAAATTACTAGAAGCGACATTGGATGAACAAGTTTTTACATTTGCAATTATGACATGTACATGTTCCATTGCACACTCATGCACACAAGGTGTGGTGATAAGTACATGACATGCCAAATGACATCACCAATACACTAGGCATGATGTCACTTAGAGGAGGGATTTATTTATTCTGTGAAAAAGTCATCATGATGACCATGCATGAGGATGGAGCTTCCTCCACGATGATGATCAAACACAAGATCATGAACTCATCCTCTCATGAATAAATAGAGTAAGATGAGATAGATACGTAATTCATTGTTATTCCAAGATGGCATAAACAACATCCAAATAAAAGAGGAAACCTACACATGGATCGACTAGGACATACAAGGCCTCAACTATCACACCTTGTTTTTGGACTAAGTTGCCTATGTTTTATTTTGTGATGTGGTTTAAATTATGATTCCTATAGAACTGGATCTTTTTCCATTGGGTACTCAAGCTAGAGACTTGAAAAAAGTATCAAGGCATTGAATAACTTACTTAGCATTGTTTCAATCTTTAATGCAGGTAAGGAATGAATCATTAATAAAATGAGCATTGACCAACTAGTTGGGAGAATTAGGAAGGGAAATCTCCTTAACCAAGGTTTGATAAACCACACAAGCTATTAAATAGCTAAATCCTTCTACTATAAGAACATAAAGAGCTGGAGAAAGAGGACATACATGGCAAGTGGACCAAAAAATCCCAAATGGCTTTGGTTATTGACCATTGATGGTAATATGTGTCAATTAATCATCAAGAAATATCTACATAGACTGAATAAAATACTCAAGCACTTGAAGCATGACAGGAATAAAAGGTCACACAATGTGGTCATACACCTTGGAAAAAATAATTTTAATAAAAAAGGTAGATTGTTGAGAATTTCGAGCCAATCCCATTTCTTCATAAATAACAATTATATTATCCAAAATAAATATGGATTTGATGAAATTAATTTATTTAGGGAAGAAAAGTTGTGAAAGAAGATGCATAAGCTTAAGAGGTAGAGCTTTGGCAATAATCTTGTATGAGACATTCATGAAAATGATAGGCTACCAAATCTCTATTTTCTTAAGGTTGCTGATTTTAGGTATGAACTTTATATGATCTTTATTAATTAAATTTCTTAAATATTTATAATGAAAATCCTCAAGATTAAACTCGTGAAGATCATCATCAACTATATTCCAAAAAGATTTGTAAAATTAATAGGGAAATCCATCCAACCTAGGAATCCACTTACACCACTACAAAGAGTGTGAAACTCTACCTCAAATAAAAAAATTACATTAAAAAAATTGTATGACTAAGAATGGTCCTTGCAAAGTTGAAGTGCAAAATTGAAAACACCAATAGTAGGGACGTATAGAAGAGGGATGAAATATGAGGATGTGAATATAACATCATGATGTCATCATTAGTTGGAAATGTCAAAACTTGCCAAAATACGTCCTTTTCTTCTAAAGATGTCACAACCACCATCAAAATCTTTTAAAACCATGTTTAGGGGTTGAAGCCACTCTTTTCAAACTTGAAACCACCTATTTTGGATGGGCAAGCACTTTTGGGTAGATGGTGGTTTCACTTATAGCAATCTAGCTGCTAGTGGTTAAATAGTTTGTAGCATTTAATGTCAAACACTAAAGATTAACCTATAGCGGTTAACTAACTTTGTATATAATTTTTTTACATCAAATCTTATACGTATACAACCTCCTATGGTTTTTTTCGAAAATGGTTCCAGTGTCTAAATTTGACATCCTTTATACAGAAATAGTAGGTTTTGAGTCTTATGGAGGTAGAGGGAGTTGAAAACAAGAAATTCAGTGATTCGTCAGGTAACAAGTGTGGTGATAGAAATAGCCGATAAACCATTGACCGAGTCAATGAAGACAAAATTGGTAGGGTGTTTCCATGTTCTTGCAGATAACGTTTGAATTTGTGATATAGAAAATGCATCACTAAATCTGAGTAACTCGTGTATATTTGAATAGGGAAGAAGAATAATCCCCAGCGGTAGTTACATGAAATAAAATTATATAACCATTATATTTAAGTTCTCATCAAGAGGGTATTTAGGGATTTTGATATAAGAAAGAAATGAAAATTAAAATAATTAGATTTTATATTTTAATCATTTTTATATAGATATTTTAAATGTTTATTGAGAAATATTTTTTCTATTAATTTATTTGTTGTCTAGTTTTAAAGATTACTTAATAGCTGATTAATATGCAATTGAAGATACAAACAAAATTTATATTTCAAAAGGCTAATTCTCTTCTTTTTTTTCTTACCTCATGTACAACCTAGTAATTTACCATGCATAATTCTTTGAAGATAAACTACATATGTAGACTCGTAAGATTTGGTAGAAGAATGTTTCACTAAGTTATGCTTACAAGGAACAATATGTTGAAGTGGTTGTTGCACCTATTGTAGTTGCTTTGTTTCTTTTTTCCCCTTCTTGGGTTCGTTGCAAATATCTGTGATAGTCTGTGGGTACTCTTGTACACATGGAGGGTGGGTTAGCTGTGGTGTTGGGTTATTATCCTATCTTTTTAGTTTGCATGGGAGCTTGTGGCTGGTCTGGAGGTGCTCTGGCCTGTCTAGGTTATTGTTTTGATGCTCAGTTTTGGTGTGTTTTGGCTTGCTTTCTATAATCCTTTTGGTCAACTAGTTTGCTCGAGACCTCTTGTCCCCTGCTCTTCATTATTTCCTGCACCTCTTTCTTGAGGGTTTGGTGGATGCATCTCTCCACTAGGGTCTTTTCTATCATTTTCCATGATATTTGGATGTCGTCTAGGATACTCTTGTCCTAGAGGTACTCTATGCTCATGGTTTCTCCTACTTCCATAGTTTATGGGATGTTTTCTCTATTCTTTCTTTTATTTTTTTCTTTTCCTCTTAGGTGGAAACCCTTCCTTTTGAGGCGAAGGGGATGGGTAAGTGCACAAAGTTGAGTCCACGAAACGTGGAAGTTTTTGCCTTAACCAAAAAATTGAAATCGACATTGAGGAAACGGGATCCCGATTTTAATAAACGGGATCCCAATTTTAATAAACGGGATCCCAATTTTTAAAAATCGGGATCCCGTTAAGGTTCGGGATCCCGAGCCTGAGACGAAAAGGGATCCCGCTTTTTAAAAATTGGGATCTCGTTTCCCATAGGATCCCGAACCAATGGAAAAGGAACGGGATCCCAATTGTCAAAAAATAGGATCTCGATTTATTAAAAAACGGGATCTTGATCTCGATTTATAGAAATCAGGATCCCATTTTATATTGATATTTATTTTTTTTAAAAACAAATTTCACTGCTCAGCAGACGAGACCCCGAGTACTGGCGACAGCGACCCTCACGATCAGCAACAGGTACCCACCTACATGCCATTTTTTTGCATTTTTCTATTTTGAATTGAAATTTTGAAAAAAATAAGTTAATTTAGCATTTTTTTTAATTTATTTCACGTTCTAAGCATTTTTTTAACTTTTATAGTAGAATTGAATAATTGTAAAAATAGACGAAAAAATGCAATGAAACCTAAAGGTTTTTTAATAAAAATGAAAAAATGAACCTTGAATTGTGTTTTAGAAACAAAATTTAACTTTTGAAACCTAAATTGTTCGATTAAACCCAAAAATTGAATTTGAAAACCCTAATTCAAACAAAACAAAAAAAAATGCATTTCAAAACCCTAGAAATCGAAATGAAATAAAAACATTGCATTTACAAATCCAAATCAAGCTTTTTGAAACCCTGAATTCAAATCAAACGAAAAAAATGAATTTCAAAAACCCTAGTTTGAATTGAAACGAAAAAATTGCATTAAAAACCTAATTGTTTAAAATTGAAACCCTAAATTGAATTGAAACAAAAAAATTGTTAAAACCCTAAATTGAATCAAACAAATCATTTTGATTTTGAAAAGTTAGGTAATTTCGAAATTCAAAAAATTCATTCAAATGCTTAAATGTTTTAAATTTACTTGTTTGTATGGAAAAAATGATATATATTAAATTTTAGTTTCAATATTAAATTATAATTAGATTAGAAATCAATATGTTAAAGAATAGTTAAAATTCATAAAGTTTATCTTGATGTTTGTTTGCAAATCTTAGTAGCAAATTCAGAATTTAAACTTACAATCGATTCCAATTGACACTAACTTGCAAGTCTAATTATGCCATGGCCACCCAAACTTCACCCTAAGTTTGCTAAACCCTAGACCCTAAACTATAAAATCTAAACCCATAACACTAAAGCATTTGAAATTTATGAACTCCTAGACCCTAATCTTTCATTGGACATACCTAAAATTATGTAGGTTCAATGTCAAGAATGGGTCTATTTGGTAGATTTATGAAAACTATTTTGAATATCTAGAATGCCATAAAATTATAATTATAGCAATTCCAATTGGAAACACTTGGGTACATATATATCATATGAAATTTAAATCTAGGAAGGTGTCTATTATATAGGAGAGTTGATAATACATGGAAAGAGGTTTGTATGGGAATATATGTATTAAGAAAAACATACCACATGACCTCTATAGTATTTTTAAGATGTGATCCTAGATAATAATCCACCCATCCTCAATCATAATGGATTCTTTAGCAATTAAGAGAGATTCAATAACCATAAAATTACCTATATTTTGATACTATATAGATTTATGTGGAAGGATATAAATGCATCAATAAGGAGACCAAGATGGAACCATTTAACACCTACAAGGTACACCTATTACATGGGAAAGGGAGGAGGTACATGATGATAGTTGGAGGAACTACATGCTATTATTAAAATTTAGAGATAGGAGGATGATTCATATAAAAGAAATATAATTAAATATTTATATTATTTGATATATTATATTTAATATAATATATTAAATAATATAAATATTTAATATCATAAAATATAATATAAGATTACAATTAAGGATAGGCAATGTTACAATTTACTTGGGTTTTAATGAGGATTAGGCTTAAGATTCAATTAGGTTTGTAGTAAATAGTTAGGTTACAATTAGGGAATATATAATAAATATTAATATAATTATAATACAAATATAATTAATTTAAATATAATATAATATAGGAATACATTTAAGATTAGGTAAAGGTTATAATTTAATTAAGTTTCAATTAGGTTTGCAATTCAATTAGGATATGGTTAGGGGTGGGGATCATTTAGCATTCTATTATTGTTAGAGTATGGGTTACATTTAAGATTATTGTTATTTTTGTGATATGTATAGATTGATTCATTTTTAACATCATGATACTTTTTTTTATTAGAGGGGTAAACACTTTTGACCCAGAGCTAGATGGAACCAATGAGGCTATAGTATGACTAAATTTGGACCTCACTAGACATCTAGATCCCCTTAAGCCATCCTATCACCTTAAATCGTAAATTGATTTCTTAAGGGGTCCCAATATGACAAATTTCTTAAAGGGATCAAAGAAGTTCTTAAAATTTGGTGAAGTTGCCCAAGGCAACCAAATGTAACAATAATAAGATCGTGCAAGATTATAATATGAATGAGATTTCATGATCTAGGTTGGTTAGTTGAATCAAGTAGATCTCAATCAACTATTCCACAAGAAAATGTTCTTCACCTAACTTGCAAGTTCATTAAATATTCCAAGGGGCACCAAAAATTTACCTAAGTTTTGTAAACCCTAAACTCTGAACTCTAAAATCTAAACCCTAAACACTAAACCATTCATTTTGTCCTACCCAACACCATAAAGTGAAATTTGGTTGTCTTAGGAAAATCCGCCATATTTCATTCCCTTATGCCATGTAATTTTGTCCTAGGATCTTACTACATGTACATCCCCTTAAGTTATCCTATTACCCTAAACCCTGAACTCTAAAGTCTAAACCCTAAACCCTAAAGCCATCATTTTTTCTTTAAAGGCTCTTAATGAAATTTGGTTGCCTTGGGAAACTTCACCAAATTTTATTCACTTGAGCCATGTCATTTTCTCCTAGGACCTCACTAGACGTAAATCCCCTTAAGCCATCCTATCACCCTAAATCGTAATTCAATTTTCTTAAGGGGATCAAAGAAGTTCTTAAAATTTGGTGATCAAAGTTGCCATCATGATCTAGGTTGGTCAGTTGAAACATTTGAGTAGATCTCAATCAACTATTCCACAAGAAAATGTTCTTCACTAACTTGCAAGTTCATTAAATATTCCAAATTCTAAACCCTAAACCCTA
Source organism: Sequoia sempervirens (assembly GCA_007258455.2). NCBI lineage: Eukaryota > Viridiplantae > Streptophyta > Pinopsida > Cupressales > Cupressaceae > Sequoia > Sequoia sempervirens. The sequence goes on from VDFB02353493.1 coordinate 391,232,859, forward strand.
AACACTAAACCATTCATTTTGTCCTACCCATGATCATAAAGTGAAATTTGGTTGTCTTAGGAAAATCCACCATATTTTATTCCCTTTTGCCATGTAATTTTGTCCTAGGATCTTACTACATATATCCCCTTAAGTTATCCTATTACCCTAAACCCTAAACTCTAAAGTCTAAACCCTAAACCCTAAAGCCATCATTTTTTCTTAGGATCTTAATGAAATTTGGTTGCCTTAGGAAACTCCACCATATTTCATTCCCTTATGCCATATAATTTTGTCCTAGGATCTTACTACATATATCCCCTTAAGTTATCCTAGTACCCTAAACCCTAAACTCTAAAGTCTAAACTGTAAACCCTAAAGCCATCATTTTTTCTTAGGCTCTTAATGAAATTTGGTTGCCTTAAGCAACACCACCAAATTTCATTCCCTTATGCCATGCAATTTTTTCCTAGGATCTTCCTACATATATCCCCTTAAGTTATCCTAAATCCCTAAAACCTAAACTCTAAAGTCTAAACCGTAAACCCTAAAGCCATCATTTTTTCTTAGGCTCTTAATGAAATTTGGTTGCCTTAGGCAACTCCACCAAATTTCCCCATACCTTATGCCATGTAATTTTTCCAGATCTTACCGCATGTAGATCCCCCTCTTGCCATCCCATTACCCTAAACCCTAAACTCTAAAGTCTAAACCCTAAACCCTAAAGCCATCATTTTTCTTTTTTGAAGTTAAGTGCTCTTAATGAAATTCGGTTGCCTTGGGCAACTTCACCAAATTTTATTCACTTGAGCCATGCCATTTTCTCCTAGGACCTCACTAGACGTAAATCCCCTTAAGCCATCCTGTCACCCTAAATCATAATTCAATTTTCTTAAGGGGTTCCAATATGATATTTCTTATGGGGATCAAAGAAGTTCTTAAAATTTGGTGATCAAAGTTGCCCAAGGCCCAACAAAATTTAACAATAATAAGATCCTGCAAGATTATACAATATCAATATTTAATTGTATTTTCATTCAAGTAACATGTGCCTTAGACATATAAATGAGGCTTACATATAATTTTATCATCCTATTTCAATTATTTAAGGCCATTTATATTGAATGCTTTAAAGGTATTTCCTAAACACGTATCTTACATCTTGAAATTACAAATCTAATGCAGGTTCACTCATGTCTTAAAGATCACATGGATCCATTCAATAATATTTGCAATCCACCTCCACCTCCGCCCACTCCACCTCGTAACCCCCCACATCCACCACCTGAAATCAATGAACATGCTCTTTTGCAAGCACAAATCAATGCTTCTGCTAGAACCATCCAAGATCAAATCAACATTATTCAAAATGAAGAATGTGTCGCACCTCTTGTGAGGATGTTCGCATCTAGGATGCAAACCCTTGTTGATGCTGTCAGGGCTATGGATGGGATCGTAGATGAGCATCGACAATGGCTAGAGGAGAGGATAACTCCTGATTTTGAAAAGGAAAACGCAAATAAATGAAGATCTATAGAGTAGAGAGCCATAATAGTTTATAAATTAAAACAATGATCTTAAATAGTTATGAATTTATAAATTTGGTGAACAATGGATATTTTGTGTGATGAATTTATAAATTTGGTTCCAAATGGATATTTTTAGTGACATGAATTTATGATTTTGGTTCTAGATGGATATTTTTAGTGACATGGATTTATGAATTTGCGGGAATTTATGAACTTATAATGAATAGTATATATATTAGTATATATTTCTACACTATCTACTAGATCATGATTTCTCCTAATCAAAAATTGTAATATATGTGTGTGTGTGTTAGACATAAAATGAGATTTTGTGAATGTTTCAAGTTTATTGTTTAGTATGTAAGGTGCAAAGTATTAAAATGTGCATATATAGTTCTTAAATTTTGAAATTTGTATGTATGTGCACATAGTTTAGTTTAATGATTTGTATGCATGCAAATTATGCATCATATTTTTTATTTTAAATGTACATGTACATACATTTTATTTTGAATTTTGTATGGACATGCTCTTGAGTTGAACAATTAATGTATATATATATGCATTTCAATTAAATATATGAGCTTAATATATATGCTGCTCATCCTATTTCAATTAAATATATGATCTTAATATATGTATGCACATGGACTATTTTGTATGATTTAATGCAGGTGCACATTTATATCAAGCATATCATGGATGATTTTAACATTGATGATATCATCAATCCACCACCTCAGCCACAGCCAGATCCGCCTCCCCCCCCTCCACCTCCACCTCCACCTCCACCTCCCCCTCCCCCTCCCCCTCATATGCCACCTCCAACACCTATGGCATCTGATGAGGCTCGCTTGAGAGCACGAATAAATGATCAAATCACATCCTTACAGACACAAATCAATGCTATGCAGAGTCAAGCATTGATTGCTCCACATGTGAGATGTTTTGCATCTATAATGCAAAACGTTGTTGATTCCATTAGGATGATCGATTCTGATCTTGATAGGCATCGACGAGAGAGAGAACAAATGAGACAATTTTATTCTGATGGTCTCTCTTATAAACAAATATTAGACCTTAAAATAACAAAAGCCCATCTAGCCCCTACTTTCTTGACCCTGTTACCTGACAACCCATTCCACCCAACAAATCTAGAATATCCATGAGGTGGTGCATACATCCATAGATGAGTGCACATTTTTGGGATCAATGGTATATGGTTTTTGATAGTCCCCCACATGCTAATTGGGAGTGCCCATTTTATTTTTTGAGAAAATTGTATGTAGAGTTTGTTTTGGGGCAAAATCCCAATTATTTTGATTTTAGATCATTTCAGGGTGTTGGTGGTGGCATGCCACAATAGAGATTAGGGGAAAGGGTTGATCCCTGACGCCCCGTGCATGTGCAACCCCTTGTTGATGCTCCTGGTCCTCCCATTCCTGCACCTATACATCATCAAGCTCTGGTCTCAACATTAGGTTCCCTTAGTACACTTGCAAGAGACCTTGATCAGCATGCTTCTGTGATAGCAAGTGGGGAGCATAGAGACGACGATGATGATGACGGAGGATTTTTTTATGGAGCTGGTCCGAGTACCGCTCCAGGAGTGTTGAGACCTGTCCCCCATATATGTAGTAGTTGTCATCAAGTATGCTATGGACCTAATCAGGCCACACCTAGTTCAAGTGGATGGGGAGATTCTGGTGGTTCATCTGGTCGCATCGGTTCATTTGTAGAGTTCCTCATAGCAGAACATCACCCTGAGGACACTACGACACAAGTATAAATATGCATCTAGATGTACGTTCATTTTATAATAATTTTTATGGTTGTATATATCAAAGAAAAGTTTGCAATACATTTTAACAATCAAATTGTTTGGTGTACAGATGACACTAATGATGCAAGGGCAATCATCTGTTCCATGAGTACATACATCGACATCGGTCATACTTGGAAACCCTTATGGGGTATTTTGATTTCAATTTTTAAAATTATATATGAAATTATAAATTATTTAACTTGAGTTTTAAATTTATAATTGAATCACATATATGTTTCAAATATTCATGTTGGTTTAGGTGAGTCAATCAGCATCCACGTCGATTCCTCTTGAGGGATTTTCAAGCACTCCTCCGCTATCGAGTGTCATAGATCAGGGGCAGATACATTCATATTGTAAATTTTTTTAAAGTTTACATTAGTATAGCTGCAATTTTATGAGTTTTGAATTCACTAGATATATGAAACGCATGCATGTACACTTGTAAATATTATAAGCGTTAAATGTCTATGTACATGTATGTCTAGGTTGATACCACAATAAGAATGGGCATTGGGCAAACATTTGATGTTGCGCTTACTCGCGGAGGCCACCGGATGCTGTTACAAAATTACACAAAATGTGCAAACTTGAATATATATATATATATTAACCTAACTCAATTGTACATGCTTTAATTTTGATCTTGTAGGACTTTTTTAGTGCAACTTTCAGCCTTGACCCAGACATAGTTACACTACCAGGAGGATATGTAGAACAGGTTCTAGATCAAATGGTAATTTAATTTTTTTATTATATTTAAAGTCAATTATAAATTTTAAATTGAATATATACATAATATGATATTTTTACATATTAAATTTCTTTTATAGCATGTGACACATCTTGTAGTTGAGCATGTACAGACAGGTCCTAGAGAAGAGCCTAGTGCACAACCTCGTATCACCTGCATAATTAAAATATGATAAATTTAAATTAAATTGAATTAAAAAATTTAATTGTAGAGTTGTACATCTAATTTCAAATTTATTTATCTTGTTTATGTAGGATATTTCCAGAATTTAGAGGTTTCCTTTTAGGCGACTAGAGCATCCGATGTAGATATGATGGTTATTTAATTTATGATCTGGATTATAAATTAAATTATCATTAAATCATTTTTATTGTCTTACATCTAATTTCATCTTTCTCTTTATGTACAGAAAGTGTTTCAGGTCATCCACATAGTCCTGCATGGTGTGAAGAGGTCTCTTTGATTATAGATAGTACATGACCTAGAAAACATGTGATTTTATGTGTTATATTTGTTTATTCTATGGACTATACTCTTGTTTATCATGTACTGCTAATTTTATTTCATGCGCTTAATATATTGGTTTCATGCACTTAATATGTTACATAAATTATGGACTTTACTATTGTTTGAAATTTTAATTTACACATGTACATTTATGCATTTTATGTTCATAGTCAAGACATTAATATAGGACATTAATGTGAAATTTAGTGATCTCATACATGGATTAATATAGGACATTTTAATATTTACAATAATCAGTCAATAAATCATAATTTACAAACAAAAGCAATCTATTTATATACCAAAAATTTAGGGTCTAAACCTTAATTGCATTAAAATATGGATCAAGTGCACATGGAACTTATGCTTAAAATGTGTAGATGCACTTCCAAAATCTACATAAGTTATTATTTTAATATTATTTGGAAATAATCATGTGAATGTAAAGTCTTTGGATTACTGCATATTTAGATTAATATCAAGTTGGTAATGAAAGTCTTTAACATGTCAAATTTAACTATAGGAAAAATTGAGAACATTTCAAAAAGGAAAAAAATAGTTATAAAATCAAAATAATCTTCAACTATAATAATGATTGCTCAAAATACACATGAATTAACACTGTACATGAATAGTAGAAATCTTCCAACATAAAAAATCTTCAATATTTTTTTAAAAATTAAGAACATTTCAAAAAGGAAAAATCACTAATATTCTATTTTATTCAAAATTAACATATATATGTAAATAAATATTAAAATTTTAAGGCTTTACTAAAGGTTTTGTTGTACAAAAATATAGCAACTTAAATAGATAAGTTTTTCATAATAAATGGGCATCTAAAATCAATTTAAAATTATAAAATTAAATACAAAGAAAATATAATAAATTTATTATTACACATAAAATAAATTTTTAAAGCAATATATTTAAAGCTAGCACATCTATATTTAAAAATAAATGTAATTAAGAATTATATTAACATATAACTTTATCATATGAAAAAAATTATATAACATTATTATTATTTACAATTGGGTTATGATTATGATTATGACTTTGTTAGGATTGGGGTTCAATCAAAATTCTAAGATAAAGCTTGGAGTAATGGTTAGCATAGGGTTAGATCAAGGTTAGATTTAGGGTTAGGGTTCAAAAGGGTTCAATTAGGATTAGAATTCAATTAAGATTAAGGTTACTTTAAGATTAGGATTAAGGTTAGGGTTATAGGATAAAGCTTTGGGTAAAGGTTAGGATTAGGACACAACTAGAGTTAGGGTTAAGGTTTCAATTAGGGTTAGATACAACAAGGCTTAGGGATAGGATTAATTTTAGGATAGGGTAAGGGTTCAATAAGGGTTGGGTTCTAATAACGGTTAGGGTTAGGGTTCAATTAGTATTACAGTTAGAATCAGGGTTCAATTCTAACTCTAATTAAAATTCTAATCCTAACCATAACAATACCATAGAAGATTAGAGAATAAAAGCATTAATAAATACTATAAATAATGGTTCATCTAACACTAATTTATAAGTTGTCAAAACAAATAATGACGTCTTAAGGGGGTGTCTAAAGGGGTCATAATAGAACGTCTTAAGGGGATGTCTTAAGGGGTTATAATATGTCTTAAGGGGATGTCTAAAGGGGTCATAATAGAATGTATTAATTAAAGGGATGTCTTAAGGGGTCTTAAGGGGATGTCTAAAGGGGTCATAATAGAACGTGTTAATTAAGGGATCTAAGGGTCATAATAGAGCGTCTTAAGGGGATGTCTTAAGGGTTATAATATGTCTTAAGGGGATGTCTAAAGGGTCATAATAGAACATGTTAATTAAGGAGATGTCTTAAGGGGTCTTAAGGGGATGTCTAAAGGGGTCATAATAGAATGTGTTAATTAAGGGGATGTCTAAAAGGTCATAATGAGCGTCTTAAGGGGATGTCTTAAGGGGTTTATAATATGTCTTAAAGGGGATGTCTAAAGGGTCGTAATAGAACATGTTAGTGGGGATGTCTTAAGGGGTCTTGAGGGGGATGTCTAAAGGGGTCATAATAGAACATGTTGGTGGGGTTGTCTAAAAGTCATAATAGAGGCGTCTTGGGGGATGTCTAAGGGGTTATAATACGTCTTAAGGGGATGTTTAAAGCCCAGTCATAATAGAACGTGTTAATTAAGAAGATGTCTTAAGGGGTCTTAAGGGGATGTCTAAAGGGGTCATAATAGAACATGTTAATTAAGGGGATGTCTAAAAGGGTCATAATAGAACGTCTTAAGGGGATGTATTAAGGGGTCATAATAAGCCTAAATATATAGAATATTGATTTGATACATAGAAATTACATAGAAGTATGTTTAATTTTGTAAGTATGTATGTACATATATGTCATCTCAAAACAATGTTTGCAAATTTTGGATATGCCATCTGAAGAACATCTCAAACTCGTGCCTAGAATGTAGTAGGTCTTCACACCACCTGATATCAAAAAGGTACAAGCAATATCAATGAAATCATCAAAACATACATATTTTAATTTATATAGAACTATCTATATGTACAGAACTCAAGTACCTACATTTAAAATTATTCCACACATGTTTGTAGGTTGAATCGAGGAACTCCTCTCCTTTTGTTCAAAGTATGAGATCAATGCAATGATAGCTTTAGGATCTGAAAATAGCAATAATCAATTTTAACTATTAATGTCCAAGCAATATCAATATATAATCAAAACATATGTATTTAAATATAATTTAACTAATAATTACCTATTTTTACCAAGTATTCCATGTTGTCTAGGTTAGTTGCATGGACTAAGATCCTTTTTGTGATTATGCCTTGAGGATATATAAAGAACAATTTAAATCAATTTCCAACTAATAACACCTTGACCAATGTCCGAAACATGTATTTAATGTATTTAAAAGGACAAAATAAAACTAAAACTATATTTACCTGTATTTGCTTAATCCATTGTACCATCTGCATCCTCTCTTTTTTGCAATGCATCTATGATTGCCTCATGCTCTTCCATAGAAATTGACCATACTAATTTTTTTGAAGGTCTTCCACAATAGCGCTCTAGTTTTATATTTGTTACCACCACCAAATGTGAATAATGCATAATATTTTATGTGTTTCATAGTCTTCGAATGCAGGTAGACCATTCTTTCTTCTCAAGTATTTTAGTAGCCAAGTGCCAACAACCACCACCGATCCTATTGGAAAACATGCTCAAAAACCACCATCAAATAACTTCTCAAAATTTACTTAAGGGGATCAAAGACTTGTTCTAAAAAATTGCTTAAGGGGATCTAAAACTTGTTATCAAAATTTGCTTAAGGAGGTGTCTTAAAGGGATCACCGTACCTGTTGGATAATAAAAGCCATCATCATCTTCTCGAGGTGTTAACAACTTATGTTTAGTTTCCACACAATGAGCCAACCATTGTGTTTGCTCTTCATTCCCCTCCCGGAGTGCAATAGCTGCATACACATGTCACATAACAAAAATTGATTTAATAACTTGTGCATATCCATATAACTAATTTAGTATTAAAAAAATCCTTAATAAAGAAAAAATTAAATAAAAATAAGAATAGAATTCAAATTACCTTCTTGTACAAGGTCTGAAACCATGATCATGTCTTTAGATGCAAACAATTGATCATTTTCTTCAATAGTTCTTTCATATTGATTATGTGCTTCTGGTGTGAATGCTTTTCTCCCAACATTTCAGCCATTACGTATTCACTACAAGCTGCAATCTTAAGGATACAAAAATGGAAAAAACATGCAAGATCCCTTGTCCAAATAGTCCATGTGCTTGCTGTCGCACTCCTAAATGAATGCCATTTATTAGATCCACTAATTGTCTCACAATCAACTCTAGATACAATGTTTTCTTCTTCCACCAACCAAAAGAATCGATGAACTGTAGAGTAATCACTCGAACCAGGTGCAGATAATCTTCTATTACACCAATCCACAATCTCGTGTGCATTTTTAAATTTTACTGAATCCTCGAATTTTAATTGTTCTCTAGCAAGAATTCTTTTGACACACGCACCAGCTCCATCATGTTCTCCTTTACCATGCCCAGCTTCAAAAAAACTCCATATATGTTGGACATTGAGTTCCTTGTGAACCCTACTTAACCAATAGAACATTCTGGCATTTTTGAGCCTCATTACCAATTATCTGACCATGTAGGGTGTTCTTTCATGTCGTTCCTCTTTCTCAAATTTCTATAAAATATATTGAAACAGTATTGAACAAACTCTAACGAGTGTAATCGATTTCCATTCAAATAAAAATGATGCTCCCTCAAAACTTTTCTATCATCCTCAGTGCTATCATATGCATGTCTATAAACAATATGGACAAACATAGCTACTTGCACTGAATTATAATACTGTGATTGAATTTCCTCTTTTGGAGCGAGAGTATAATTCTCCACAAAATCAACCACTGAAAGTATAGTACCGGTGGAAATATTGTTTCTACATGCGCGAAATTGGCCATCAAGCCATCGAGCATGTTTAGAGTGCATAACATATTTTGGTACAATTTTATTAATAAATTCACTCATAAATGCATGCACACTAACTTTTTCTATAACTAAATCACAACGCTTTCCTATTTTTCCAACTTTTAAAGAATAGTGAACATTCCTAAATCTTTTGGCATCTACTAATTGTTGTCCAAAATCATGATCAACACTTTCATGCAAACAAATTCTTAAAAATGAAAGATTTCCGCAGTTAATGCATTGTCTAGAAATACAAGAACTTAAATAAAATAATTTATCATTAGATTTTTCACAAAACAAACCTGAAATAAACTCTCTTATTGCTTCAGGTGGCATATCAATACCACAATCCTATATAATCATGTTAGTATGCAAGGTACAATGTATATATAGAAAAACATCATAAAAACAATGAAATTGAACATGTATTTTACAACAACAAGATATTCGTTGCTTATTAATTTTTACATAACAGGGTTTACATTTTTCAAGACCTTTGACTTATTTTAATATTACTAGGTAACACTGAATCGCTACAAAATTTTCTATAAAATTCAGTTTGTGTTGTATCTAATAGGTGTTTGGGTGAGGATCGCGAACTTTGGACCCCACCCTTAATTTTAAAACATCTCTAGCATTAGATGAAACCCTAGTATTATCATGCCAATATTTTTCGATCAAAGATTTAATTTCAACATTCAATTTTATATCAAACCTCGATAGTCGTCTATTGAAACTCCAACATTGATTGATAGGATCATTTTCTATACTTTCTCTTCTTTTTGCCGCTCTTAGTAATGTTTTAGGATGCATTTTTAAAACTTCACTAATATTGCTTACCATTCTTTTATTCAAAGTTGTTTTATTAACTATAGTAGTAGTTATAGCTCTTCTTGCTGCGTTTTTATCTTTAGATCGACTATTTTTCCCAATAGATTGAATGGCACTAGCAACAGTAGACATAGCATGTTTTAATGATTGATCTTTTCTTTTTGGTTTAACATAAAAGCCTAACATTTTCATTACTTTCCTCATTTTTGCATTCTCATCAATTGCATCATTAGTTGACATTGAAATGCAATTTTTTTACGATAAAAGAATTTGGTGTATATTCTATTCGCATGTGTTCTTATTTTCCTCCAAGAAATTTGATTAGGAAGATTATCGAAAACACCACTTCCAATTTAAAAAAAAGTATTTTCATTAAATTCAACATCACATTCTAGATTTTCATCTTCATTTTCATCTTCATCTTCATTTTCATTTACATTTTCATCTTCATTTTCATGAACAAAACAGTTTTCATTTTCATTTTCATCTTCATTTTCATCAACAAGCGGTTCTCATTTTCATTTTCATCAAAAGCGTTTTCATTTTCATTTCATCAATAAAGCGGTTTTCATTTCATTTTCATCAACAAAATGGTTTTCATTTCATTTCATTTTCATTTCATTTTCATCAACAAAATGGTTTTCATTTTCATTTTCATTTTCATCAAAAATATAGGTTTTGTTTTCATTTTCAAGAAAATGATCATTTTGATTTTCATTTGCAACAAAAGATTTTTCTTTTTTGTTTTCAACAAATTCTATAAAAGTTTCATCTCTCTGAATATAGTCAATGTCAACATCATTAAATCCAACATCTTGTAAAACTTCTACATACAAATTTACCATTTCACTAACATGTGGATTTGAAGACGTACCTGGATTTGTGCATATTGAAACATTCTCCTTAACATTCAAAGAGGGATTTGAAGACATAGTAGGACTTGTTTGTATAATCATATTCTTCTCCAAATTGACTCCTTGCAAATTAGCTTCATCTACAACTATGGTATCTTCAATGTTTTCATCTTCAATAGTTGTTGAATTGGTTGCTCCACCATCGTTCATTGATTTCATTCTCATTCTTCTTTCTCTTTGTCTTTGTCTCTCCTTTTCTCTATTTGCTTCAACTTCTTGAGGATTCAATGTCTTCCTTCTCTTATTATGAGCTTTATCTCCCATGATTATAAAATTCTCAAGCACAAATGAATGTTAATAGTGAAATTCTTCAAAATATTCAATCCAAATTGGAAGTTGAATACCTATTAGGACAAAATTCTTCCTCTTGTGTTCCTCAAAACAAGTAGAAAACTACCACAATTCCACTTTAAAAATTGTTTTCTTCATGCTTCCTTTGAAAAATTCAATCCATATTGCAAATTGAAACCTTTTGTTCCTCCAAACAAGCACAAAAATAACACAATTTCACTTCAAAAATGGTGTAGATGATGCTCCCTTTGATAAAATCAACCAAAAAACAAATTCACCACCTGTAAATACAATAACTTATGAAAAATAATTCATTTTTAGTGCTCTCGGCCATACATATGAAGTTGCAAAGTTGCAGACTTCACAGTAATTTTGCACAGTGTATTTAAATAAAATAAACGGGATCCCGTTTATTAATAAGCGGGATCCCGATTGATCTCGTTCACCAACATTGAATGTCGGAGCCGTTGTGAAGGTAACGGGATCCTGTTTATGAAACGGGATCTCGTTCCATTTACAACGGTCTGAATACTGTCGGATGGGAGCGTGATCCCGATTATATCGAGATCTCGTTTATTAATAAACGGGATCCCGTTTTATAATCAAGATCCCATTTTTTAAAATTTGAATTTTGTTTTGCATCGTGGTCGAGTTTTTGCCAAGGTTTTTGGTTCGGGAAAAGCATTGGAAGTCCGAACCTAGGCCTTCAACCTAGTTTGACCCGCAAGTTGAAGGCCCTAACAATGTCAAAGAAAAATACCGACTTTGGACATATGGCTGACGACCTTTTTTGCAGAATTTGTTGACGAAATTAAAACCCATTTTAGATGAAACAATGCAGATTCTAAATATGTAATTTGTTTTGCAATTGAATTATTTTTTCTATTTTTCAATTAATTTCTAATAAAATTGGTCCATGAAATTTAAATATTAGAGTTTTTTACTATTTTCATAACTTTTGATCAACATAACATTTTGACAAACGAATTGCACAAGAACAAACTTCAGACAATTCTTTTCAATTTGAAAAAAAAACTCAGAAAAATGATAAGTTTAGGTCATCTTATGCATGTCGTACATGACGATTTTTCAAAACGACAAATCTGCCTAATAAAAATTTAACCAAAAATTCAATAAAAAATTACAAAAAAATATCAAGAACAAGCTTCAGTGAGTCATAAAACTTTTCCCAAAAGGATTTAGAAAAATCTGATAATTTAAGTCAAAATATGGATGTCGTACACGTGCATGGTATGGTAAAAAAACTTTTAAGCAGTGGTTTTAGAAATGCCTATAAAACTCAATTTGTACAATCTGGGTATTAAATAAATTACATATTTGGAAACTAGACTCGAGCACTACATTTTATGATTAGTGACTTTTTTAAAGATTTCATCTCTAAGTGCTTCAAATTTTAAGGTCAAATGTGTCAAATGCTGAAAATCAGGGAAAACACTTCCACTTTTTGGCCAAAAAGTGGACTCAACTTCTTGCACACACCCTGATGTACCCAACAACAACATACTTGGGCTAGGATCTTCACTTTCAAGTACTTGGGTTGTGTTGTGGACAATGAGGTTCCTCGTTTTAGCCTCTAGGGAAAAGGCTCGATGGTTTGGAGTACACTAAACAGAGGAGATGATTTGATTAAGTAGGGTTTGTTTTGGATCTGTAATAGGGGGTAGAGGCTCTTTTTTGGTTTGACTCTTGGGATGGGCATCCTCCTATTTTGGTTACGCATCCTCATTTTCTGGATTTGTGTAGAATGTTTCAAGAGGTTGGTTGGTGGTATGTGAAGGATTATAAAATCCCCCAGCTGCTTGGTCAGAATACTACCTATCAGTGGAAGAATTTATAGGAGTGGCCTCCTAGTGGAATGGGTGAGGATCGTCAAGAACTTGCTAACATTCTTCATCAGAGGTTTTGTAATTCCTTGGAGGAAAAGGATGTCCTTGCTTGGGGTCATGACCATAAAGGTAAGTACTATGTTGCTTCTAGGTATAAGGTGTTGGACACATAGATTTATAGGAGTATGGGGGTCACTTGGTGGAAGCAAATTTGGAATAAATTCTCTTAGCCCAAGATTAACTTCTTCTCTAGGCTTATGATGAGAAGTAGATGTTTGACTTGGGAGAATCTTCAGAAACATGGGTTCCAAGGTCCTCCATATGTGTGTTATGTACTAGCAATGAGGAGATTGTGTCTCATCTCTTCTTTCAGCGTTCTTTTGCTAGGGAGATTTGGCATTTTTGGTGGGATTTTTGGAGTCTTCCTTTCTGGCACGCTTCTTCAATGGAGGAATTTTGGATGTGGTTGGGTAGTCCACATACTAAGTCTACTTTTCTTCATATTGCTTGGACAATTGGTCCCAGCTTAATCATTTGGCAGATTTGGCTGGAGCAGAACTGCAAAAAAAATTTGGATAAGAAACTTCAAGTGAGATAGGTTTGGATGAGAATTTTGGGAGTCATTTAGGAGACTATTGTGGCTGAGTGTGATCTTTCGGGTCCCATGACCTTGTAGGATAGGAGGGTTGCTCAAAATTTGTGGATCTCTAGTAATGATATAGGTGGGCCTGGTGCTGGCTTAAGGCAGAAAGCTAAAGAGAAGACCATGTGTGAAGGGCATTGGGCGCCTCCTCCTGCTGGTGTTTTCAATATTAACATTGATGGTTTGTCCAGAGGTAACCCTCATCCTATGGGGGTGGGGGCTATTGGTAGGAATAGTCATGGCGTAGTGGATTTCTTCTTCTCTGAGTATTGTGGGCAGAGGTCGAATAATCTCATGGAAGCTCTGGCTATTCTTGTGGCTGTGTAAAGGGCTCGTACTCTTGGGTGGAAAAGTATTATTTGTGAGTCTAATTCCCAAATTGTGATCTACTTACTGAACAAAAATCACCTTGAGGATGTGATTTGGTAGTTGGTTGTGGTTGTTAGACAGATCATTTCTCTAGGTCAAGTGTTGGATTCTATCACCTTTTGCCATGCCCCTCGGGAGTGGAATTTAAGGTGGCCGATAGCTTGGCTAGGTGGATGTCTAAACATGGTGGAGACTAGAAGGTGGATGATTGGGGTGTCTTTCCTATGAACCTTTCTCAGGAGCTCGAGGAGCTTGTTTCAAATGATATGAGATTGTATCTTGGAGCCACCTGATGGCTTGGGGTGGCCTTGGGCCTATTTTTTCTTGAGTGGAATTTCTTTCTATATTGCTCTTTTGATGGAATAAAATTTTTACCCTCCTTATTAAAAAAAAATAAAAAATTATAGAAAAATAATTAAATAAATAAAAGCAATTTATTTAATTAAAGAGGGAAAATCATGAGGAATAATTAAATAATGATTTATTTAATTAAGTTAGAAGAATATAGAATAATTAACTTGACATAATTAAATAAAATTTATTTGATTGTGTGGAAGATAACTCAAACTAAGTGTGATTTAACTAGTTGCATGAGAAATGAAGTGAAAGAAAGTGTTAGAAGATAAATTTAGATTTGCATGAGAGGATAATAATTAATTAAATTGATTAATTATTTGAGGAATGTGTAAGTGAGAATTAGATAAATAAATAAAATGTTTTATGTATAGATGATGAATGGATAATGTTGAGAGAAGATGGATAATTAAATAATTAAACTAATTACTTAATTTAAGAGATGTGAAGAATTAATCAAGAAGATTACTTGAAATGAATATATAATTAAATAAATAGGATTTATTTATTTAATCAAGAAGAATAAAGAATTAAAGATATAATTTATTTAATTAAGCAAGAAGATTAATTGAAATGAAGATATAATTAAACAAGTTACGCAAGCGTCGAGTTCCTACGGACGGGGAGAAAGCATTTAGATAAAAAAAAGAGTGCAGGGAAAAATGTAATGAATAAACTTAGAATTTGTATTAAATCTTTGTAAGTTCAGCCACTAAAGCTTAGCAAAAACATGGGTTTCCTACCAAAATTAATAGTGGGAGATGCAACCTCAAGAAAGGAGCAAAAATGTCTCAAGTTTATCTTGACATGTCTTATATACTTTGCCTTCATAGCATGGACTGTATATGGAGCAAGCCCCCTTATGTCTTCATGATTTATTACTTGCGCAAAATTGGTGGATGTTATATTCATCCTTATTCTGAATTCCGCCTGACATGTGCCAAAAAACAACCTAAAATCTTGAACGAAATTGTACACTAATTGTTTGATTAAAAAAACCCAAAGATTGAAAAAAACTATATTGAAAATTGGTATTGTGATTGATTTTAATTATGTCTATGTGACCAAATATGTCTATTAAAGACTTTCTGACAGAATGCCTCAAAGAATGGAGAAACCAATATTACATTGCCTGCAAACTGTTCAACAAGACATCTTAAAGAAAAATAACCCAATATTAGATTTCATACAAACTGTTGAGCAAATGTTGCATTGAAAAGCATGAATAATAACAATGTGAATTACAGAGCCCAATGCTTTGTCTCCCAGTTAAGAGGATATTCTATATTAGATTGCACAATATTCTATTTTTAAAAATGTCAGAGAGAACAGAAAAAATGGTGATGTATAAGTGATTCAAAATATCAAACAAATAAGTTCTCATTTTTATCAAGGTTTTCCATGAGCTTTTTTCTACAAAAGTTTCATGCTTTCTCCCCTAATGCAAAGCATGCAACATATATATATATGTATATTGTTGGCAGCTGTCTGTATATTCAGAGTCCAGACGAATATATACATACACATATGAGCAATAAAATGGAATGAACACTAAAAGTTTGAAAAAAAAAATAGTTCATCAAATATCCTACTACATATGAATTTGGCGTAGAGCTCTCCGTGCTTTACTACTGTGTTAACCCTATTACTTTTGTGGAAAACCAGCAGAATTTAAATAAAGATATAAAAAAATAGATGAATAAACAGCTGATCGGAGTATAGATCTGTTGTTCATCCTCTGTTCATTCCTTACAACTTGTTTTTTTTTAAGATGGGGAGATTCCAATAAAATCAAACAATAAATAGATAAAACAAATTAATGTTGAAACAGAGCATCAGCTAATGGACTGCAGGTTTTGGATTGAAATACAAACACTACTGCATCAAATCTCCTCTGCCTGCCGCCTGGAAGCTCCTTAGGCGCTGAAGGAGAATGAGTGGAGAGCAATCCTTAGGGTTGGATGCCTTAACTCTTAAAAGATTAGAGTTTTGAGAATGTAATCAAGTAAATAGTTGCGTTGAGATTAAATGGTGTTGAACTAATGTTGTATAATGGCATTGGGGACAAGGTTTGCTTCAGTGATGTTTCGAATTCCATACCTCAAGTTACTGGTATGCAGATAATTTTAATATTTCTTCACTCTGCCATCAATATTCCTACAAACTAAGAGGATGTACGAAATAATAGGCAATATCTCTAGCAATTCAAAACACTTCAAACAAAATTCATGCCGTCCAGGCTTTTAAAAAAGAAAAGAAACTGTTATATCGTGATTTCAGAAGAGTCAATAAGATCTTCAACACTGGAACTTAATTTTGAAATGCCTGCGATTGCCCTAAATCAAACAGACATAGATGAGATTTGATGTGTGCATAAAACTCATATGGACATGGCCAGGAGCCTGGAGGTATGTTGGATGTTGAATCTAAATTATTTTTAATTGAGGCTTGTACTAGGCATCATCTAATATCCATAGTAGCTTGTTTTTGGGATTGGAATGTAATTTAAGAAGGATGACATGCTAGCAGTTCTCGAGGTTTTGTGGGAATATAAGCCCGATTTCCAGCAAGCTCTTACTTATAATTTGCAGCTTTTGGAGAGGAAGTAGAATTTGAACTAACTTGCAGAAGTGTTCATGGGAACTTTCTCACTGGGCAATTTCGGAATACATGCATATTCATATTTGGTTAAGTAAAAATAAAAAAATAGTGATATTGAACTTCTTGAAAACTTTTGGATTTGACTGCATAAACTGCTTTCACCAATTTTTCTAATCATACTCTATAATCTATCATCAGAATGAAGTGAATTAGAAAAGAGAAATACCACATTATTTATCAAGATTCTAACTGTCTTTCCAGACATCGTCGCCATCTCAAGGTCATGTACATTTAACTATGGAGTTTTCCCTACAATCAAACTTGCTCACTTATAATCTCATTTTCTTTTCTTCTAAACTAACAAACTTGCAGCATGAGTTCTTTGTCAGCTAGAACCATAAGATGAAAAAAGAAACAAAGATAATGCTTACTGTCTATAAAAAGAAAATTGAAGAAGCAAGCACGTCATGGACTGATCATAATTCCAAATTATAAATTTGGGCACTTATCTATTGGAGAATTGATTGTGATAGTAAATTTCCGTGTGCAGAAAATATCCTAAATTCGCAGGCAGACAGTAGGAGCAATCTTGACATTTTTAAAAGATCAGATGCCCGAATCATACCTAAAAGCTAACTTGCCTTTAAATAACCAAAAAAAAAAAAAACTTGAAATCTATTTACAAAAAGCAGCATACGCATTTATACAGTGCCTTTAAATAACAACAAAAAAAAAAAAAACTTGAAATCTATTTACAAAAAGCAGCATATACATTTATATATGCTTTCTATACAGAAATCCAGTTTTATTAACTGGTGAGAAAACCCAACTGTAGATTTACTAAGTAACCCTCTTGTAATCGTTTGCTGTAATTGATGAATTTATCTTTCTTGAGACTACATAATTCTCCTTTCTTCCAATCAGAACAATCACGGTATTATTTGGGAACTGTTTGTCGTGTGCAATACCCTAGATTAGAATGCCAGTGTTTGTTGTTAATATTACTTATCATAGATTATTGCAACACATTCAGCTCAATTTAAAATTCTCTTAAAGACGTATTGTCTCTTACCAACTTAAAGAAAATATCATGATGTATGTCTAATACTAAGTAAAGCCTGAAAATACTAAGTAATTGTAATATTACTAATCTAATATAAATAATATTATAATAATATCCATAGGACTGGCAAATGATAAAAGCAAACGTAATTGCCACCTTTCTCAGAGATGTCTCAGAGATGCACAGTTGTAGTCCAACAGCTTTTATCAACACACGCCCCTCTTGGAGATGCAACCCTTTATCACTCCTCTACGAATGTCAAAGACAACAAATAAAAGTAGCTTTGTTAATTCATACTTACTGCCTATGAACCATGGCGGACGCTTTCTACATTCACATTATTTTGGGTGCAGGTGTAGCAGCTGTAAGATTCCTCATGCACTTACTTTTGAATGATGTTTTTTTTTGGGTAGATCTGCTTAAGCAAATACCGCAAGCATCCAGACCTAGATTCAATGGTAAAATAACAAATTTTCTGGGTTTGCAATTGCTAATCAATTTTACTGGCCAACAATAGCAATAATTACTAATTATATTCCTTTTTGGTGACTCTGATTATGAGCTAAGCATGATGGTCTAGGCAGATTTTTGGTGGGTCATAGGTGGACAGTACCGAGATAAGCAGAGAGCCACCTGGGTAACTTCAAAAACCAGAAAATCCATGTGGGTAGTGAGTCAGTTGTGGTTAATTCTCTTTCTTTGTTGCCATGGCCAATTTTTTGGTTATGATGAGGCAGCATGCTCCCATTGAACATTGTCATAATATGAATTTCGCTCTAGATTTTAGTTTAATTTAAGGATTTAACCAGAACTTTAATGATAACTATACGGTTTGTTTTGGATATGATATAAACAGTAGGACGATGGACAGTGTCCCATTTTGGACTACAAGGATTATCCTGCTTGTTAGACTCCACTGTTATGTTTCCCATTAGAAGGTAATGAGATTCTATTTTCTGTTTTTCTATTAATTCAATATATAACTGTTCACTTTTTTACAGGAAAAAATGACACCAGATTGTTATGGTATTCTTTATTGTTGTCATAATATCAACTTCAAGGCTAATACCCACCTTAATAATCGTATGGCAAACAATAGCAGTAAAGCATTAAAAGAGCAATATATTCAAAGAGAGTCATTTTCCAGCAGTATGTTGTTTTATTCTCTTAGTAAAATCAAAAGTAAAACAGATTTTGCATACAAACCCTACCTCTTCATTCAAGCTGATGGTGCCAATGCTTATACCAGCGGACTGATGTCGAAATGGTGACAGTAACCATGGCTATGGCACCAGTAGATAGGGGAACGGTAGTATTACTCTGCATTACTGTCCTGGAGAGTTTGCTAGATCTTCTAGCAGCTTCCCTTATGGCATTTAATCCATTAACTATAATAGCTCGACCAAAATTATTATGCGTAGCCATCCAGCGTTCCAGCGGCTTCTCCTCCAGCCAGATGTCATTTAATGCATTAAATATGCATTGATGAATTCTGTACTCCCAGCCACCAGTTTTAATCTTTCATTTTTTATTTAATCAATCTATGTCCTCTTATTTTCCTAATTTTTTTAAACAAAAATGATTTACAGAGCTACTCGCAGGAATAGAAAAAGAGATAAATGTTAATTTTCAAATTTAAAAAATAGGTTTTAAAATTCAGACTATACAAATATTACTAATATTTTAAAATAAAGCAATGTGATTGGTCGATGCTGCATACCAAATGCATATCGAACGAAAGCAATAGTAACCTGCCTTACGCAGGAACTAATAAATAGGATTTATTTATTTAATCAAGAAGAATAAAGAATTAAAGATATAATTAAATAAATAGAATTTATTTAACTAATCAAGAAGATTAATTGAAATGAATTAATTAAATAACATAAAGTCATTTAATTAATAGTGGAAATATGATTTTAGACAATAATTAAATAATTGGACATTATTTAATCATTTAGGGAAAGGCGAATATTAGTGTTAAAATTCCAGTTCGTAAGCTAGGACAATTTTAGGTATCTATAGTTTCATCTGAAGATACAGGGTTGTGTAGGGTCCCTCCACAATAAACTCTCTCAAATTTTTAAAAATTCAATCCATTTGGTTGTGGCAACAGGTTTTTGCATATTGCAAAAAACATCAAATGCATTGAAGAGAAAGTTGCAAGGAAGCATAATTCTTGTTATGTTCATCATGAGGCCAAATTGATAGTACGAACACATTTGGGTGGGTGGTTTTATGCTACTAAAGGTCCTATTTTTCACCCTAGCATGTTTGATCATTCTAGACTACATTATGTCGATTCTTTCTCTTAAGAGCCCTAAGTGTTAAAAGTGATAAATTTTAACAAGTTTCTTAGAAATCATGACACCTAGAAATGTGTTTTTTGAAGGAATAGGGTAATGTAGGGTCCTTCCACAATAACCTCTCTCAAATTTTTAAAATCCAATCCATTTGGCCTTGGTGACAAGTTTTCACACGTAAAAAACATCAAATGCATTGAAGAGAAAGTTTCAAGGTAGCATGATTTCTATTTTTTTATTGTGGGGCCAAACCAAAAATTCTAACACGTTCAGGTGGACAAGTTTATGCTAGGCAAGGTCCTATTTTGCACCCCAACAAGCCCAATTGTTCTAGACTATATTGTGTCAATGTTTTCTCTTAAGAGCCCTAATGGCAAAAAGTGGAAAACTTTGGCGAGTTATTTTATCGAAAACCATGGAACGTAGAAGCATTACTTCTAAAGGTACAAGGTCATGTAGGGTCCCTCCACAATAACCTCTCTCAAAGTTTTAAAACTCCAATCCATTTGGCCATGGTGACAAGCTCTCACACATTGTAAAAAGGGTCAATGCATTGAAAAGAAAGTTGCAAGGTAGCATAATTTTCATTATGTTCATTGTGGGGCCAAACTGATAGTTCCAACATGTTCATGTGAGTGGATTTATGCTAAGAAATTTCCTATTTTGTACCCTAGCATGCTCGATCGTTCCACACTACATTGTGCCAATGTTTTCTCTTAAGATCCCTAAGTGTTATAAAGTGGCAAATTTTGATGAGTTGTTTCTAGAAAATCATGACACCTAGAAATGTTTTGTCTAAAGTTACATGATCATGTAGGGTCCCTCCATAATAAACTCTATCAAATTTTTAAAACTCCAATCCACTTGGCCATTGAAACAAGTTTTCACACATTGCAAAAAGCATCAAATGCACTGAAGAGAAAGTTGCAAGGTGGCATAATTTTTATTTTGTTCATCATGGGGCCAAACCAACAGTGCCAACACATCTAGGTGGGTGGGTTTATGCTAAGAAAGGTCCTATTTTGCACCCCAACATGCTCGATCATTCCAAAGTACATTGTGCCAATACTTTCTCTTAAGAGTCTCAAGTGTCAAAAAGTAGCAAACTTTGACGAGTTGTTTCTCAAAAATCATGGCACCTAGAAACATTCCATCTGAAGGTACAGGATCACATAGGGTCTCTTCAGAATAACCTCTGTCAATTTTTCATATCTCCAAGTCATTTCACCATGGCATCAATTTTTCATATGTTGCAAAAAGTGTCAGTTACGTTTAGTAAAAAGTTACCGGGAGGCATTTTTTATGTTCTTCATCTCATGGGGCTAAACCAAAAAATTCCAACAAGTTGGGGTGGGTGGATTACTACTATTTGAGGTTGTATTTTTGCACCCAAGCATCTTGAACCCGCTAAGCTAAATTAGACCAACAAAATTTCTTGAAAAACTATTATCTTCAATTACTAACCCTTGAAGGTCCACATGCATGACTTAAATAGGGAGTTTGTGTTCAAGGAGAGTTTGAGTTCAAAAAGAATAGGTCCACTTTAGGGTTTTTGGTATGCAATTTTACAATCCTTCATCACGGCTAGGTTCAAACTTTGATGGGAGGTATGTATGAGGTTTATGCTCATTCTAACTCCTTTGCATTCAATTTATATCTTGAAAATGGTATTACAATGTCCATATTTACTATTTTTCTAGTTTCAGTGCCTTAAAAAAGTGGTTTTAGGACAGTTTCATATGAAAATGCACCTTCAATGAGAGAAAGAATGTATGGAAAAGGTTGTTTGGTCCTTAGAGATCATTTGCTTGAACAAGCAAGCAAGTGCATACAATTCTCTAAAAATAGATATAGATGAAAATGGTAATGGGCACTAATTACATGTGATGGTTTCAAAAGGGGATAGAACTTACTAAACATGAATATGAAAAATTCCTCAGAGGAGAAGCCCTGAGTGTCCAAATAAAGGATAGTTAAGTAACATCTAAATAAAGGACTTCTTGTAAGAGAGTGACATCCCCTATAAGAAAGTAGTTTATACTTGCTTTACCACCAAGGACACTAGAATGTACATGGACCTATAGCATGGGGTAGAAGACAATCATATGAACACCTACATTCTAAGAAGAAAAACAAAACTATTCATATGATATTGGGATCATTTCACACAACACAGTGAATTAAATAATGTAGTAGATGATAAATTCCATCACTCATGAACAATGCATAACCCTTGATAGTGGGCATTAGAATGGTATGAAAACTACATCCTTGAGTGAACCCAAAAATTGAGAGCATCATTCTAAGAATACAAAAAGCAGCTGAGATTGTAGGGAAATAAAAGACTACAATCCAAATGGTAGTAGTCTAAGAAAACATTCATGAAGTACATCCATAGTCTTATTCTTGGTTATATTGACATCATAAAAAGGTATATAGGAGGGCGAAGAATGCAACTCTACCTTTATCGGTTCCATGTTAAATTTTTATTATATCTTGCTAGTGTAGGAATTTTAAGGAAGCCACTCATGGTAAGACCATTCTTAGAAGCTTGTATAATAATCTAGTGAACCCTAAGACCATTCTTATGACTATATTATCTATACCAAAGAACTAGTCTCCTCCATGGATTGAATTCAAGATAGTCATAAACATTTTGGACAATATAGGAATATATTTATTTGAGAGGAACCTAAGTGTGAGAATGAGGAATAGCTCTATAAATTTGAAATAGTGATTGGAAAACTAAAGGATAAGGATCCATACTATAAATAGCTCAAATCATTTAATTAAATAGGAAATGTTAGGTTGGTCAGATGATAACATTGATAGGGGATCAAATGTGCAAGGGTGGATGGGTACTTGAATGTCCTTGTGATCCCTAAGTTTTGTAGTTGCATGGCTATCTACTCTTCAAGGTGTAGGGGAAGTCAAGCTAGATAATATTAAAGGTAGATAATGTCCTAATCGATGTCATACATTTGAAACAGATTTATTAACATCATTTCCTCCTTAATCCATCCTCTTTTCGCTCAATTGATTTAATTAGCCTAGATAAATAGTTAATTGTGCATCATTTTCATCTATTGGCCTAATTAATTAAATTGGGTTAATTCATCTCTTTTCGCACTAACACTTCATCTAATTAAATTAAATAAATCAAAATATTTAATTTAATCTCCCAAGTAATCTTATTTAATTAAATAACCCTAAGTATTTTAATTAAATATCATTTCATCTCCCCTCTCATATTTATTGAATTATCTAATTTAATAAACATCATCTAATTCTTCTAATTCTCTAATTGTATAAATTAAACCTTGTTTAATTAGCAATTAAACTAATTTTCCTCTAATCAAAGGGAATATTGCCATGGAATATTCTTTATCCTTTTTGCACAATTAAAACTTTGTTTTAATTTGTAAAATACCTTTTTCCTCACCCTACAGGAATATTCTCTTTCCTCCAATCAACTCACTTAGCTTCAAATGCAAGTTAACCCTTCAACCTCCTAAGCAAGTTACCTTTGACCTATGTGAGCAGGTCAAAAGTGTGTTTGTTTGAGGCAAGTGTGAGCCTTTGATTAACTTTCACCATGCATTCTTATCCATTGATGAAAATCCATGATCCATGCCTCTCATCCCCTTCATCTTGAACCGTTGATTAAGTTGTTTGATCTCAACCATCCATTCTTCATTTTCTCTTCTATAAATAGATCACTATTTGGAGACAAATTGATCCATCTTTTATTGCAAACTTATGTTGTTGAATTAACTCATATACTCGCTCATCTTTTACTCACTTTTTAGCTTGTTTTAGTTCATTTTCATTGCATAATAGCTTAGAGCATCCATTAATGGCTTCCATGCATCCATCTTAGTTTGTAAATAAATTAGGGTTTTCATCTTTTAGCATAATTTTAGCTTAGATTAGCTTAGAATAGCTTAGCAATTGCATAATTAGATCATTTGTAGCATAAAATCATGGTAACTTAGCTTGCATCATGCTCATTTTAGCATAAATTAGGTTTTCATACATCAAACACCATGGTTTCATCAATTCTCTTCCATAGAATCGACTGAAACAAGCTCACTAATCACGGGATTGGGAAAGGGTCATCAGTCCACATCAACACGACACCAATTCCACAACAAGATAAATTTTGAATGGATTAGAGTAGATTTTTTGATAGCTTTCATATTTTAGTATGTTAGGTTTTGATGAAATGTTTAGTTTTAATCTTGTTTGATTGATCTTGTTGAGATTTGAGTATTGGTAGCTCCGTTATGCTTCGATTTTTCATGGATCAAGTGTAATTTGGTCCGTATCAGTATCCTCGCATCGGCATTCTAGCGCTAGAAGGAGGGCAAACCGATCATTTGGTTTTTTTTGGCTTGAAATCCAT
>VDFB02353493.1:391257701-391349687 GCA_007258455.2 Sequoia sempervirens
AATTATGAACTTTATTATTGTTTGAAATTTTAATTTACACATGTACATTTATGCATTTTATGTTCATAGTTAAGACATTAATATAGGACATTAATGTGAAATTTAGTGATCTCATACATGGATTAATATAGGACATTTTAATATTTACAATAATCAGTCAATAAATCATAATTTACAAACAAAAGCAATCTATTTATATACCAAAAATTTAGGGTCTAAACCTGAATTGCGTTAAAATATGGGTCAAGTGCACATGGATCTTATGCTTAAAATGTGTAGATGCACTTCCAAAATCTACATAAGTTATTATTTTAATATTATTTGGAAATAATCATGTGAATGTAAAGTCTTTGGATTACTGCATATTTAGATTAATATCAAGTTGGTAATGAAAGTCTTTAACATGTCAAATTTAACTATAGGAAAAATTGAGAACATTTCAAAAAGGAAAAAAAGTTATAAAATCAAAATAATCTTCAACTATAATAATGATTACTCAAAATACACATGAATTAACACTGTACATGAATAGTAGAAATCTTCCAACATAAAAAATCTTCAATATTTTTTAAAAAATTAAGAACATTTCAAAAAGGAAAAATCACTAATATTCTATTTTATTCAAAATTAACATATATATGTAAATAAATATTAAAATTTTAAGGCTTTACTAAAGGTTTTATTGTACAAAAATATAGCAACTTAAATAGATAAGTTTTTCATAATAAATGGACATCTAAAATCAATTTAAAATTATAAAATTAAATACAAAGAAAATATAATAAATTTATTATTACACATAAAATAAATTTTTAAAGCAATATATTTAAAGCTAGCATATCTATATTTAAAAATAAATGTAATTAAGAATTATATTCACATATAACTTTATCATATGAAAAAAATTATATAACATTATTATTATTTACAATTGGGTTATGATTATGATTATGACTTTGTTAGGATTGGGGTTGAATCAAAATTCTAAGATAAAGCTTGGAGTAATGGTTAGCATAGGGTTAGATCAAGGTTAGATTTAGGGTTAGGGTTCAAAAGGGTTCAATTAGGATTAGAATTCAATTAAGATTAAGGTTACTTTAAGATTAGGATTAAGGTTAGGGTTATAGGATAAAGCTTTGGGTAAAGGTTAGGATTAGGACACAACTAGAGTTAGGGTTAGGTTTCAATTAGGGTTAGATACAACAAGGCTTAGGGATAGGATTAATTTTAGGACAGGGTAAGGGTTCAATAAGGGTTGGGTTCTAATAACGGTTAGGGTTAGGGTTCAATTAGTATTACGGTTAGAATCAGGGTTCAATTCTAACTCTAATTAAAATTCTAATCCTAACCATAACAATACCATAGAAGATTAGAGAATAAAAGCATTAATAAATACTATAAATACAGTTCATCTAACACTAATTTATAAGTTGTCAAAACAAATAATGACGCCTTAAGCAAGTGCCCAAAGGGCCTGCAATAGAACGCCTTAAGGATGTCTTAAGGTCTTAAGGGGATGTCTCAAAGGGGTCATACAGAACATGTTCATTAAGGATCCCCAAAAGGGTCAGCAATAGAATGTATTAAGGGACAGTCTTATGTTATAATATGTCTTAAGGGGATGCCCAAAGGGGGCTTCCACAGAACGTGACATTAAGGGACAGTCTTAAGGGTCTTAAGGGATGGGCCCAAAGGGGTCAGCACAGAACATGCTAATTTAAGGGGATGTCTAAAAGGGTCATAATAGAACATCTTAATGGGTCATAATACGCCTTAAGGGGATGTCTAAAGGGGTCATAATAGAATGTGTTAATTAAGGGGATGTCTTAAGGGGTCTTAAGGGGATGTCTAAAGGGGTCATAATAGAACATGTTAATTAAGGGATGTCTAAAAGGGTCATAATAGAACGTCTTAAGGGGATGTCTTAAGGAGTCATAATACGCCTAAATATATAGAATATTGATTTGATACATAGAAGTACATAGAGTATGTTTGATTTTGTATG
Organism: Sequoia sempervirens; assembly: GCA_007258455.2. Classification (NCBI taxonomy): domain Eukaryota; kingdom Viridiplantae; phylum Streptophyta; class Pinopsida; order Cupressales; family Cupressaceae; genus Sequoia; species Sequoia sempervirens. The sequence goes on from VDFB02353493.1 coordinate 391,259,707, forward strand.
TATGTACATATATGTCATCTCAAAACAATGTTTACAAAATTTGGATATGCCATCTCAAGAACATCTCAAACTCATGGCTAGAATGTAATAGGTCTTCACACCACCTGATATCAAAAAGGTACAAGCAATATCAATGAAATCATCAAAACATACATATTTTAGTTTATATAAAACTATCTATATGTATAGAACTCAAGTACTTGCATTTAAAAGTATTCCACACATGTTTGTAGGTTGAATCCAGGCATCCTCTCCTTTTTGTTTCAAAGTATGAGATCAATGCAATGATGGCTTTAGGATACAAAAAATGACAATAAATCAATTTTAACTATTAATATCCAAGCAATATCAATATGTAATCAAAACATGTATTTAAATATAATTTAACTGATAATTACCTGTTTTAACCAAGTATTCCATGTTGTCTAGGTTGAATTTGCATGGACTAGATCCTTTTTGTGATTATGCCTTAAGGATATATAAAGAACAATTTAACCAATTTCAACTAATAACACACCTTGGACCAATGTCAAACATGTATTTAATGTATTTTAAAAGGACAAAATAAAAATAAAACTATATTTACCTATATATATTTACTTCAATCCATTGTACCATCTCAGATCCTCTCTTTTTGCAATGCATCTATGATTGCCTCATGCTCTTCCATAGAAATTGACCATAGCAATTTTTTTGAAGGTCTTCCACGATACCGCTCTAGTTTTATATTTGTTGCCACCACCAAATGTGAATAATGCATAATCTTTTTATGTGTTTCATAGTATTCGAATGCAAGTAGACCATTCTTTCTTCTCAAGTATTTTCGTAGCCAAGTGCCAACAACCACCACCGATCCTATTGGAAAACATGTTCAAAAACCATCATCAAATAACTTCTCAAAATTTACTTAAGGGGATCAAAGACTTGTTCTAAAAAATTGCTTAAGGGGATCTAAAACTTGTTATCAAAATTTGCTTAAGGAGGTGTCTTAAGGGGATCACCATACTTGTTGGATAATGAAAGCCATCATCATCTTCTCGAGGTGTTAACAACTTATGTTTAGTTTCCACACAATGAGCCAACCAATATTTTTTTTGCTCTTCATTCCTTAGGTAATAATCGCATACAATACAAGTTCGCCAACAAAATTCGATTAATGTTCTGTGCATATCCATATAAATAATTTAGAATTAAAAAATAACTTTAATAAAGAAAAATAAAATGAATAAGTTAAATTAAAATTACCTTCTTGTACAAGGTCTGAAACACGATCATAATATTCAGATGCAAACAATTGATCATTTTCTTCAATAGTTCTTTCATATTGATTATGTGCTTCTACAGGTGTCAACGATCTTTGCTCCCATTGTTCAACCCATTCTGTATTTTCGCAAGCTTCCCAATCTCCTGAGATACAAAAATGGAAAAAACATGCATGCTCCCTTGTCCAAATAGTCCATGTGCTTCCTGTCACACTTCTAAATGAATGCCATTTAGTAGATCCACTAATTGTCTCACAATCAACTCTAGATATAATGTTCTCTTCTTCCACCAACCAAAAGAATCGATGAACTATAGATTAATCACTCGAACCAAGTGCAGATAATCTTCTATTACACCAATCCACAATCTCATGTGCATTTTTAAATTTTACTGAATCCTCGAATTTTAATTGTTCTCTAGCAAGAATTCTTTTGACACACACACCAGCTCCATCATGTTCTCCTTTACCATGCCCAGCTTCAAAAAAACTCCATATATGTTGGACATTAAGTTCCTTGTGAACCCTACTTAACCAATAGAACATTCTAGCATTTTTGAACCGCCTTTCACAATTATCTAACCATAAGGAGGTGTTCTTTTCATATAATTCCTCTTCTCTCAAATTTCCTATAAAATATACTAAAACAATATTGAAAAACTCTTAATGAGTGTGAACCCATTGTCAGCTCAAATAAAAAATGATACTCCCTCAAAACTTTTCTATCCTCGCTAAGCACATTCCAGATGTCTATAAACACATGGACAAACATAGCTACTTGCACTGAATTACATTATTGAGATTTTGAATTTCATGGGTTTAGAGTATAATTCTCTTCAAGAAAATCAACCACTAAAAGTATAGTACCAATTGGAAATGTGTTTCTACATGCATGAAATTGGCCATCAAGGCATCAAGCATGTTCAGAGTGCATAACATATTTGGTACAATTTTATTATTAAATTCACTCATAAATGCATGCACACTAACTTTTTCTATAACTAAATCACAACACTTTCCTATTTTTCCATCTTTTAAAGAATAGTGAACATTCCTAAATCTTTTGACGTCTACTAATTGTTGTCCAAAATCATGATCAACACTTTAATGCAAACAAATTCTTAAAAATGAAAGATTTTCGCAGTTAATGCATTGTCCAGAAATACAAGAACTTAAATAAAATAATTTATCATTAGATTTTTCACAAAACAAACCCAAATAAACTCTCTTATTGCTTCCGTGTGGCATATCAATACCCATAACTCAGATAATCATAAGAATGTAAGGTACAACGTGATATATTGAAAAAAAAATCATAAAAATAACAAAATCAACATTGTATTTACAACAACAAAGATATTTGTTGCTTATTAATTTTACATACCTGTGTGGTTTACATTTTTCAAAAGACCTTTGACTTATTTTTAATATTACTAGGTAACACTGAATTGCTAAAAATAATTCAATAAAATTTAGTTTGTGTTGTATCTAATAGGTGTTTTGGGTGAGGATCAGGAACTTTGGACCCCACCCTTAATTTAAAACATCTCAGCATTAGATGAAACCCTAGTATTATCATGTAAATATTTTGGATCAAAGATTTAATTTCAACATTCAATTTATATTAGACCTGTAGTCAGCCCAACGTAAACTCCAACATTGATTGATAGGATCATTTTCTATACTTTCTCTTCTTTTTTTCGCTCTTAGTAATGTTTTAGGATTTATTTTTAAAACTTCACTAATATTGTTTACCATTCTTTTATTCAAAGTTGCTTTATTAACTATAGCAGTTGTTATAGCTCTTCTTGTTGCGTTTTTATCTTTAGATCGACTATTTTTCCCAATAGATTGAATGGCACTAGCAATAGTAGACATAACATGTTTTAATGATTGATCTTTTCTTTTTGGTTTAACATAAAGCCTAACCTTTTCATTAATTTCCTCATTTTTTGCATTCTCATCAATTGCATCATTAGTTGACATTGAAAATGTACTTTATAACACTTTAGGAGAGTTCCGTCTGCATGTTCTATTTTCTCCAAATTGACCAGATCGAACACCACTTCCACTTCTTAAAGTATTTTCATTAAATTCACATCTTCTAGATTTTCATCTTCATTTATCTTCATCTTCTATTTTATTTATTTTATCTTCATTTTCATCAACAAAACGGTTTTCATTTCTATTTTCATCAACAAAACGCATTTCATTTTATTTTTCATCTCTATTTATCAACAAAACGGTTCTCATTTCATTTTTCATTTCCATTTTCTATTAACCAACGTGTTTTTCTATTTTTTATTTTCATCTTCATTTTTCATCAATAAAATAGCTTTATTTTCATTTTATCAACAAATGGTTTTATTTTCATTTTCATCTTCATTTTCATCACAATCCGGTTTTCATTTCATTTTATTTTCATTTTCATCAAAAATACAAGTTTTGTTTTCATTTTCAAGAAAATGATCATTTTGATTTTCATTTGTAAAAAAATATTTTTCTTTTTTGTTTTCAAGAAATTCTATAAAAGTTTCAGCTCTTTGAATATAGTCAATGTCAACATCATTAAGTCCAGTATCTTGTAAACTTCTACATACAAATTTACCATTTCACTAACATGTGGATTTGAAGACGTACTGATTTGTGCATATTGAAACATTCTCTTTAACATTCAAAGAGGGATTTGAAGACATAGTAGGACTTGTTTGTATAATCATATTCTTCTCCAAATTGACTCCTTGCAAATTAGCTTCATCTACAACTATGGTATCTTCAATGTTTTCATCTTCAATAGTTGTTGAATTGGTTGCTCCACCATCATTCATTGATTTCATTCTCATTCTTCTTTCTCTTTGTCTTTGTCTCTCTTTTTCTCTATTTGCTTCAACTTCTTGAGGAGTCAATGTCTTCCTTCTCTTATTATGAGCTTTATCTCCCATAATTATAAAATTCTCAAGCACAAATGAATGTTAATAGTGAAATACTTCAAAATATTCAATCCAAATTGGAAGTTGAATACCTATTAGGACAAAATTCTTCCTCTTGTGTTCCTCAAAACAAGTAGAAAACTACCACAATTTCACTTTAAAAATTGTTTTCTTCATGCTTCCTTTGAAAACTTCAATCCATATTGCAAATTGAAACCTTTTGTTCCTCCAAACAAGCACAAAAATAACACAATTTCACTTCAAAAATGGTGTAGATGATGCTCCCTTTGATAAAAACAACCAAAAATCAAATTCACCACCTGTAAATACAATAACTTATGAAAAATAATTCACTTTTAGTGCTCTCGGCCGTACATGTGAAGTTGCAGACTTCACTTTGCACAGTGTATTTAAATAAAATAAACGGGATCCCGATTATAAAACGGGATCCCGCTTACTATAAAACGGGATCCCAATTATTAAACGGGATCCCGTTTATTAATAAGCGGGATCCCGCTCTATAATCGGGATCCCATTCACTGACATTGAATGTCAGAGCCGTTGTTAAGGTAACGATATCTCGTTTATGAAATGGGATCTCATTCCATTCACAACGGTCCGAATACAGTCGGATGAGGAACAGGATCCTGATTATAATACGGGATCCCGTTTATTAATAAACGAGATCCTGTTTTATAATCGGGATCTTGTTTTTTTAAATTTGAATTTTATTTTGCATCGTGGTCAGGTTTTTGCCAAGGTTTTTGGTTCGGGAAAAGCATTGGAAGTCCGAACCTAGGCCTTCAACCTGGTTTGACCTGCAAGTTGAAGGCCCTAACAATGTCAAAGAAAAATACCAACTTTGGACATATGGCTGACGACCTTTTTTGCAGAATTTTCTGACGAAATTAAAACCCATTTTAGATGAAGTAATGCAGATTATAAATATGTAATTTTTTTTTCAATTGAATTATTTTTTCAATTTTTCAATTAATTTCTAATAAAATTGGTCCATAAACTTTAAATATCAGAGTTTTTTACTATTTTAATAACTTTTGATCAACATAACATTTTGACAAACGGATTGCACGAGAAAAAACTTCAAACAATTCTTTTCAATTTGAAAAAAATCAGAAAATGATAAGTTTAAGGTCATCTTATGCATGTTTGCATGGTTTTTCAAAACGACAAATCTGCCTAATAAAAACTTAACCAAAAAAAAAATTCAATAAAAAATTACAAAAAAAATCAAGAACAAGCTTCAGTGAGTCATAAAACTTTTCCCAAAAGGATTTAGAAAAATACGATAATTTAAGTCAAAATATGGATGTCGTACACGTACATGGTATGGTAAAAAAAATTGACTTTTAAACAATGGTTTTTAGAAATGCCTATTAAAACTCAATTTGTACAATCTGGGTATTGAAATAAATTATATATTTGGAAACTAGACTCTGAGCACTACATTTTATGATTAGTGACTTTGTTAAAGATTTCATCTCTAAGTGCTTCAAATTTTAAGGTCAAATGTGTCAAATTCTGAAAATTAGGAAAACACTACCACTTTTTGGCCAAAAAGTGGACTCAACTTCTTGCACACACCCGGATGTTCATGGAAGTGGTGGAGAGTTTGTTGTCTATTTTGTTGGCTGTATTACTCTTAATGTCTATTTTCAAGTCTCAGTTGCTCTTAATCTTAAAGGGTGATTTATTGCACCCTTGGCGGTTGTGATACCTTTGTTATTGTGGTTGGATTTCTTCCTTTAGATGTGGCTTGTGGAGGAGGTTAGTTTCTTTGCCTCCTTGTTGAAGGTGTTCAAGGGATTGAGGTCTCCCCTTGTTTCGGTTTCTCTATTGTTCTAGTCTTAGAGGCTCCTTGGCTTGGTGATAGGAGCTTCTAAGGTGTTTGGGTTTGTTACTTTTGGTTTGACCTTCATGGGAACCAATTTGAACCACATGTGGACTGCAATGTTTTTGGTGTTGTTAGAGCTTGATATTTAGTTGTTGAAAATGGGCCTCTACTTTTGATATTGGCTTGGGGAGGATGCTAGGTTCCTATTTATGGTGAACAAGGGAGTGGAGGCTGCTCCTATTTTTGATCTTTTGGTGATGGTTGGGCTATTCTTAATGCCTTTCTTGAATACCTAGATTATTGTGGAGCTTAAGGGAGATGAGTTTGTCCCTTCTACTTATTTATTTTCTCTCTTGCTACTTTCACCTAGTCTAGTTCTCCTATTGAGGTAGAGATTTATTCTATGGGTGTGATGGAGGGTTTTTTGTCTTCTTGTTAGCTTTCTCTATGGAAACTCCTATTGAGGTGGAGCTCATGTTCGTTGGTGAGGTTTGGTTCTTGTGGAATGGGACCCATGTCTCCCTTTTATTTGTCTTCTGTTTTCTTCTCCTATAGAGGTGGATAGTTAAGAGAGGTTATATGGTTGTTCTACTTCAATAAGACTTGTTTTTTATGGCTCAAAAATTGGCTTTTTTGAGAAGCTTGTTTGTTGAGGACTAGTTGTCTCGGGCAATGTTGAATGTTGATGGATTCATAATAAGGTTGTCCCTACTATTGCTCCTATTGAGGTGGAGCTCAAGTTTTCTGGTAGTGTTGAAGGTTAATGGGTCCATTGTATTGCATCAAGTGATTCAATTTCCGCTGTGGAGGTGGAGAAATCAAGAGAATTTGAGTGATCATCTAGTTTTAATGGCTTTGATTTGTTTGGGCATAGTTGTTTCCTTTTTCTCTTTAAGGATTTTCTTTATCCTATAGAAGAGGGACCAATAGAGATCAAAGTTGGTGATTTGTCTTGTATATGCATTCTAGAAGTAATTTAATGTTTACACCTAAATTTTGGCTAGTGTTTGTTATTTTTATAGCTTTGCATCTATCTTTGATGAGTTAGTTTCTAGTTGAAGGTTGGCTATTACTTTTTCTTATTTCATCTTTGGCTATAGTTCTGGTGGTTTGGGTTTTAGGTCCCATCAAAACCTGCTTGCAATGATTTTATGCCCCTTTTGTAGTTTGAGTGGTCCAATCAATCTTTTGGGTGGTTGTTGTTGATGGGTTGTTGATTCTATTTGCAACTTTCTTTGGGTAGCTTGTAGGCTTGGTTATGGTTTGAACTATTGGTCGAGAGGCCTATTTTTTATTTCTATTTTGTTTAGGGTTTGATTTGTTGGTCATTAGGCCTATTTCATGATTTTGTATGGGATTAGGGTCCTAACCCTAATTTTTTTAATAAAAAACATTGTATAAGTTAAAAACATGCAGAATGAGACCTTTACTAAATAGATTATAAATTTAGGCAAACAAAGCATCAAATTATGATAAAATTATTGTTAAATTGATGCTTTTAAACTGGGTCTAGTGGCTCTTTTGATTCTAAGGGATTCATAATTTAGAAATCCTACTATTTGGCTCACCTTGTTACAAAATATATATTAGTTTTTTTTATTTAATGAGATAGAGTTGAAGCCATGCATCTCTTACAAAGATTTTACCAACTTATATAAACTTTGTATTTTAAATAAATATATTTTCATGGTTCTTTGATAGTTGATAATTTATATATTGCTTGTTGCATTAATTATAAGAGAAGTAGTCCCTCATTAGGTATTATCCTCTAAATTCCAAAAATAAATTTAGATCACCATATCTACAATGACTTAAATTCTAAGGGACTTCTATTGGGCATATACAAATCTATCACCATCTAAGGATGTTTAAAAAAAATGGCCCTACCATTGCATCAAAAATTCCCAAAAACCTATAACTATCAAATCATTAAAATTAAACACTTTTCCTCATGACCTCAAATAAAAATTCTTCCCCTCTCTTGTCATATAGATTATTCAATTTATATATTTTGTAAACAAGATAAAATACTACAATTTTTTATTCATGCAATAACATATTATCTATTAAAAGAGTATATAGAAGCATGTATAAATATGTTAATGTATTCAAAATAAAAAAATATGTCTAGAAATCTGAGACATGGATTATTACTTTGATGATGGTTTCATCAAATTTTGTTGTAAAATGGTTAAATTTGACGATGTTAAAGTTTAAATTTACTATTCAAATGAAAAACATGTCTTTGTGAGGTATCATAGAGGTCCAACCCTTAGGCTTGTTCATCCAATCCTATTCAAATGATAAAAGGGAAAAAAATATTTATAAATAAATAACATGCTTATGTTATGTAATGTGAACATGTTATGTAGTGCACTTGAAGCATGTATGATATGAGTATGTTATTAAAAATGCTCTCATTATGTGATGAGTATGTGCAAGAAGTTCAGTCCACTTTTTGGCCAAAAAGTGGAAGTGTTTTTTCAAATTTTTAGAATTTATCACATTTGACCTAAAAAATTGAAGCACTTAAAGATTTAATCTTAAAATACTTCAGTAATATGAAATGTAGTACTTGGAGTCTAGTTTCCAAATATGTAATTTTTTTAATACTCAGATGATACAAATTGATTTTGAATAGGCATGTCTAAAAATCACTATTTAAAAGTCATTGTTTCAGGATCATACCATGCATGTGTATGTCAACCATATTTTGACCTAAATAAAATTATTTTTCTGAATCCTTTAGGGAAAATATTTGTAAGACACTAAATATTGTTTAGTATATATTTTTGTATTTTTTTACTGGCCATAATTGTTGTTTTGACAACCCATCATGTATGTCAAACATAAGTAGACCTAAACTTATCATTTTTATTTTTATTTTTCAAATTGAAAATAATTGTTTTAATATTGTTCCCATATAATTTGTTTTTCAAAAAATATATAAAAAAAAATTATTAAAAAATAAGAAAACTTGTTATTTCAAGTTTATTAACTAGTTTCATAATTTTTTTTTGAAAATATAGAAAAAAAATCCAATTATAAAAAAATTACATATTTGAAATCTACATAGTCTCATCTATATGGGTTTTAATTTTGTTAAAAAATTATGCAGAACACATCTTTAAACATATGCCTAGAGTCACTCTTTTCTAGTGACACTGGCATGACCTTCAAGTTGTAGGTCAAAGTAGGTCCAAAGCTAAGGGTTAGCTCCCCAAGCCTTTTTTTTAACCTGAAACCCATAGTAGAAATTAGACCAAAACTTAAATTTTTAGGAAATGGTATCCTGTTTATATTTTTTAAATTTTAACCCTTCAAGAAATGGGTTCCCATTTCTAGAAAATGGGATCCCACTTTTGGCTTGGAGTCCTGAAGCGAAACAAGATCGTATTTCATAAAAAGTGAGATCTCATTTCGCTTTGCCCGATTAGCCATTTTTTCCTAAGTCCAAAACTTCCACAATAAGTGGATCCTACTTTGCTCATTTACCTTATTAACACATGTCAAATAACATGAGTACATTATGTGCTTGACCTAAAAACAAGATAATTGAGAAAAAAAGCATGATATGATCCCACTTACACCATTATATAAGCTTTGTTCCATGATTTGGTCTCTTGTGCTCTATACCTTTCTATATCTTGAGCTATCTCTCAGTATCTCTCTCTATATCTTTTTATCTCTCCCTCTCCCTATCCTCTCTCCCTTTCTCTCCATATATGTCCCTACCTCATTCACTATCTCTATCTCTATCTCTATCTCTATCTCCATATCCATATCCATATCCATCTCTATTTCTCTCCCTCTCTATATACCCTTTTCCCTCTCTATTCATTTATCTCTCATCACCCTCTCCATCTCTCCATCTATCCCTATCTCTTTATCTTACCTCCTCTCTCCCTCTATCACTATCACTATCTCTCCTCTCTCCCCCTTTCCTTCTCTCTCTATCACTATATCTCTCCTCTATCTCTCCATATCTTTCTATATCCACTCTCTCTCCCTCTATTTTTACATATATATCTATCACTCTCTATCACTCTATATATCTCTCCTACCTCTTTATATCTCTCCCCTGTCTCCCTCTCTATCTCCATTTATATCTCTCTTCCTTTCCTCATCTCCATCTCTCTATCTCTCCCCTCTCTCCCTCTATCTCTCCCTCTCCCTATTTTTATCTCTTTCTCTTTATCTATATCTATATATTTCTATCTATCTCTAACTCTCTACCTCTCTTTATTTTCCCCTATATATCTATTTCTTTATCTCTTCCCCTATCCCTCTCTCTCTCTATATATCTCTCTCTATATCCCTAGCTCTCCCTCTTTGTCTCTTTATATCTCCCTCTATATATGTCTCCCCCTCTCTCTATCTCTCCCTCTTCCTATCTCTTTCTCTCTATCTCTCCTACTCTTCACTTCCTCTCTATTTCTATCAATCTCTCCCTCTTTTTACCTCCTCTCTCTCTCTATCTCTCTCCCTCTCCCTCTATCTCTCCCTATTTCTCTATGTCTCCCAATCTTTTCCTATCTCTGTCTCTCCCTCTAGATCTCCCTCTATCTATATCTCTTGATATCTACCTTTCTCAATATATATAACTTTGCATTATACATCTGTCTTTGGGACCCAAGTATAACAATTTCCTATAGAAGTTGTAATATTTTTATTCTAGTCATTTACAAAAACTTTATTCTTTCCATTTTCCTTGACACATGAGTAATTTTGTTTTCATAAGGATATCTTTAAGGCATAAATAATTAAACTTATGTACATTAACAATAGGTTTTGCAATTTGAGGTTCTTCAGGCCTTTCTTTGTCAAGTTCTTTAAAATAGGAATATGTATAAGTAGCTCTTTATATTTTATCACTATAATCTCACTTGTTCTTATAAGTTTCCAATTCTTATTCCTTATAACATTTGATACATTGATGTAACATATAAGGTATTTCCTTACATTTCTCTATCTAAGGTCTACCAAGTAATTTTTCAAATATATTCAAAGAAAGGATTATTGTGACATGAAATTTGTAACATTATTTAAAAAACCTATAAACAAAAGGAAATTCATCCCATAGTTACATTCAATATGTCACTTATCATTTTAAAATGAGATTTCAAAACTTATGTGAACATGTTGAATATAATGATTAAATAAAAATATATCCATGCAAATATTACATTGACATAGTGGAATTAAGGATTAGTATAGATCTTCAAATTCTAATTAGGGAAATCCATTAAATGATCTCCCCTATCATTAATTTTTTTTATTTGTATCATATTTCTATCAATAAAATCTTGTACCTTATTCTTTAGAGAAATACAATGTTATGTATTATACCTTGAGATATATGATGTTGACAAAAGGAATGCTTATCATATCTCTTAAGAAACCATCTAGATAGATATAATTATCTAATGAGAGGAAGAGAAATCATGTATTATCACCTAAAAAAGTTTAACTTAGTGTATTTGAAGGCTTATTCTCTCTCTCTCTCTCTCTCTCTCTCTCTCTCTCTCTCTCTCTCTCTCTCTCTCTCTCCCTCCCTCCCTCCCTCCCTCCCTCTCCCTCTTCCTCCCCCTCTCTCTCTCCCTCTCCCTCCCTCCCTTTGTCTCTATCTCCCCCGCTCTAAATTTCTCCCTCCATCTCTATGCATCCATGTATCTCTTTATCTCTCTACTCGCTCCCTCTCTTCTTTTATCTCTTTTGCTATATCTTAATGCCTCTCCCCCTCTCCCTCTCTATCTCTTTATTGGTTCCTCCCTATATCTCTCCCTCTCTATATTGCTACACTCTGTCTATCTCTTCCTCTTCCTATCTCTCTCTCTCCACTCCCCTTTATCTAACCCTCTCTATCTCTCCTCCCTTTCTCCATCTCTCTATCTTATACCCTATCTCTCCCTCTCTCCATCTATCTATCATATCCCCTCTCTACCTCTATATATATTTCTATCTATTTCTCCCTTTATCTCTCTATCCCTCCATCCTCCCTTTGTCTATCACTCCCTCTCTACATCCCTCTCTCCCTCTCAATCTCCCCCTCTCTCTCTCCTCTTTCTCTCTATTCCTTCCTATTTATTTATATCTCTCTACCTCTTTCCATCCTTTCTCTTTCTCCCACTTTCTACCTCTTTCTCCCTATTTATATTTCTATCCCTCCCTCCCTCCCTCTAACAATATCCTCTCTATCTCTTTTTTATTCTTGTCATACTTTAAGTTCTTGTATTTAGATCACGTCTTATTTAGTCTATTCATATTCTATTCTTTAACCCCTTAGCTTGAATCAACATTTATGGTTAGCAATTCAAGCCTTTTGGGATATTTGTTTTATTTTCAAGGAATTTCCTTTAACTCATACACTATGTATGCTTATTGTTGGAGAATTTTACTATCTTTTGTCCCACATAGTCTCTCAAAAGTTGGTTAAAGGTATTTCCTTGCCTAATTCATCTACTTAAGTAGTAAATGGGTATTTTTTTCTAATGATTATTTTCTTTCTTCTCAAGAGGGAAAAATAATATCAAATAGACTATTATGTATCTTGATATATTTTTCCAAGCATATAGCTTGAGTATTCAATAACAAAAAACTCAATGTTATGTATAGTTTTTTCTTCCCAAACCTAGATGGTTGAACTCTTTTAGTTAAAAATGGATTGATCATGGAGAAAATTTCTAATTCTTGGGCATTCCATTTTCCTTTCAAGCCTTTCCTACTAGCTTGTGGAAAAATATCATTGAAAAAATTGAAAAATTAGATCACTGAAAATCTCTCATTGGTTAACAAATTTCAATTGTATCTAAAATTTTAGCCTCCACCCATGTTTACTATTATTGTTACTAGGTCCCTTAAAAGAGGGAAAAAATTTAGACACCTAACTTAGCTTCTCTAATAATATCACATACTTGAATTCACGTACTAACACCAATTGGTAGTCTATTTTGCATATTTAGTCCATTTAATTAAATAATGCCAATTATTTAGTTAAATTTGTTAAAAAAAATTTATTTAGTTAATTCACTATCCTCCATACTAATTTCATCCTCCTTTGAATAAATAATGCAAATTATTTAATTAATTTCCATTAATCACAGTTTGATTAAATAATTCATAATTATTTAATTAAAGCCTCTAATTTTATCCACTTGCACAATTAAACAATTTTAATTAATTGTTTAATTAGCTAATTTATTTCAAATCCTCAAACATTTCTCACTTGCACAATGAATATTCCCTTGGAATATTCCATTTTCAAATTCAAATATTTCCCTCCAAATGGAATATCTCTAACATATTTCCTAAAAAATTAGGGAATTGTTGAGTCTCTCGTGGATTTGAGACCATTGATTTGATCCTTGATCTATGCCTCATGGATTATCAATTGTTTGATCTATCATTAATCCATTTCTTTGTTTTTCAATTGATTACATCCATTGATTAGCCAATTTGATCTTCATCATTGATTCTAATTTCAAAAATCTATAAATACCAAGCCTTTTTCCATGAAAAAGGATCCAAAAGCTTTGAGTAAACATACTCTCTTGAATTGAATCTCTAATTTGATCAATTTGAGTACACTTGTGAGACACTTGAGTTCATCCTTTCATCAATTTTCTTTACATATCATGAATTTTGTCTAGATTGAAGCACCAGGCACATCCACTTTAGACATAATCCCACAATGATATTGAGGTTTGCATATCTTAGTTAGAATTCAATTCAATTTTCTTTGATATTTCATATTTTGAATTTTAGTTTGCTTGTGTGAACAATTTCACTAGATTGAATGTTTGATTGATCATTTTCTTTGTTATTTTGGTTCAATTTAGCTTTATATGATTAGTAAATCTTATGCATTCACATAATGGCATGCCTAGTGGGACCCCACATCCCTAGCTAACAATTTTGCTTTAGTTTTCTTAGAACTTGTAGGAGTAGTAAGAAAAGTGACACATTTATCAATTAACAGAATGACATATTTGAAATATTGTGACACATGCAAGTCAAAGGCTAGTGCATTTGTAAATTACAACACACTTGCTAATTTTCATCTTTCTATTTGTAGGTTTAGCAGAGTAACGAAGTTGCATTCAAGTGATGTATTTGCACAAAGGCAAAGCAACACATCTATAAATGGTGATGTCCTTGCTTAGAGGCAAAGTGATGCACTTGTCTAATAGTTTGATGCACTTTTTTTTGACAGACTAATGCAGTTGTAGGTAAAATAGAGAGTAAATATTTAAGGTTTTCATTTGAATCTCAAGTTAATTTGGTATCTAACCCTAACCTAGTTTTATATTCTCTATTTATATTAAGACTATTTTTTTTTCCAAAAGCTAAGTGAGGTCTCAAGCATGAAGTTGAGTTTTTATTAACACTATATCATCACGAATTCATCAAATTTAAAATGTGTTTGTCAACACTTATGTGAAGGATAATCTAAGAGCTATTTTAATTTAAAGCTTTAACTTAGGATAACTTTTACATTTGGTGCTTAATAATTGAAAAACCTTCATTATTAATTTGGTGCTTAAGAATTGAACAACCTTCATTTTTAATTTGGTGCTTAAGAATTGAACAACCTTCATTTTTAATTTGGTGCTTAATAACTGAACAAAAGAACTTGAAATTTTTAATTTGGGATTAAAAATAAACCACACAACCTCATTTGATTTGGGTTTTAAAAAGAACACTACAATCTCACACTTCATTTGTTGCTTTAAAATTTACTCACATTTATCTTTGGTGTACCTTAAAATGAACAAGAGTGTGTGCTTTGTCTTATGTGTGTGGTAGATTGTTGATGCATATCCTCTCCCCTTGCACTTATTGTGATCTTGGGTGAAGAGAAACACCCTCAATTTGAATTCCATTTGTAACCCTATAAGGTTTTGCTATGTATCCTCTCCCCTCATGCCTAGTGTGATCTTGGGTGAAGATAAATAGTATCTCCTTTTTTTAAGTAGGAGGCCTTCCTTGGGATACATACCACAATGGAGAACTCAAGGTGACCTAAAAAGGCATTTTAGGGTGCACTATATAAATTGGTTGACAGAGAAAGCTTTAGGGACATCCATGCATGTAGTGCTCTGGTTGTGCATGGGTTTCTCGATGCAACTATTGAGAGTTCAACGATGTTCACCTAGTTCCACCCACTAAAAACCTATTTATTGTAGAGGCCTAATACTATCAAACATTTTCTTAAGAATCTGCAATGGAATAGCATTGTTCCATGAAGTTACTCACCATGTACTAAACATAGTTGAGGTGACAAACACCTTGTAAGGAACTTTTCCTTTCAAGGTAAGAGGTGTATCGTGTTTGTGTGCATACTCTATTCATCCATTATATGGGTAGTATTTTATCGTGTGGGCCTTACTTAAGGTAACAAAACCTACTTGAATAAATAAGATTGTTCTTATTCTTGGTTCTATCAAATCTTTGTTAGTGAGCTTTGTGGAAGAAAGCTTGCAAAATATTTCCTTTTACCTATTGATTTAGTGAATATATTTCTTATCATTCAAACACTCAAAATAAACATTTAACTTAGTTATGATAAAAAATTCCAACCCTTTGAACACTTTTGTATGCACTTCAAGGACATTATACTACCACATGTATCTAAGTATACATGTTTTTATCAAAACAATATCTTAGTGTGATTCCTAGTATTATTGTCTATATCTTTGCATATTGTGTCAAAGTAAACCTAGGAAACTATAATTTAGCACTTTGGTTTTCATAAATTTTGAGCTTTTGTGGAAAACAACTTTCTTTGTTGTAGACATCTTAGTGGTAGACAACTCATAATCAAGACTTTTTTATGTGGTAAAAATAATTCATGCTTAAATCAGATTTTAAGAATTGAACTTACAAAAGCAACATTCAAATCCACTTGGTTACTTGGTCCAAAAATGCTTGGTTATTTGATTCAAACAAAAAAAAATGGAAATTCATGCTTAAGATTTTTTTTTATCAAAACAATTTTTGAGTTATGATTAGATCAAAATATTATTATCCATCAACTATTGAAACATTGTACAAGGTTCTTTATCACAATCATTTAGAAATTGTCAAACATAATCTTAGGTTGTCATTTAGAGATCAAATTAATCAAATATCAAACATCACAAAATCTCATATCAAATCGAACAAACTTAAACATTTGGGTATAAATCATTTAGGTTTGAAATATTTATCACATCCACTAATTTAGTCTTATCATCGGAAATTATCTTTTTCCAAGGCATTTAGGTTGAGTTAGAAAACAATATTGTGGAAAAAATAACTTTGGATTCATGAGTCTAGTCCCAAAGTAGTGACTTCATAATTATCAAACACATAAAAATCATCAATCAATGTAAATAATCAAATCTCAAGTGCGGTCCAAATCAAAATTTTCATATAACTCACATCATTAATCATCATCATCATCATTGATCCAAATCAAACTAAGACATCATCATTGACAACAAATTTGAGGTTACAAAAATATTTTAAAACCATTTATCTCAAATATTTTCTAATCTTGATAAACCTTGTATGGTCACAACAAGATCACAATACAAGAAAGCCATGGATTCTAACCCTATTGAGTCAAGAGATCCTAACTCAAGTGTTAGTAATCAACCACATGGAATGCTTCAAACAAGTGAGATTCCTCATCCAACAAAATCAAACCCTCCAATTGTAACCAAACCACAAGTGGAAACTGTTTATATTAAGGAGGAACAAAAACCATGTGAGTTCACAAAATAAGATATCCTAGAGTTATAACAAAGCCAAGATTTCCTTCATGTAATTGAAGTATTAATGAAACAAGACCCCACATAATACATGATTAAACTTGCACAAATGGGTTTCAAACTTCCATCAAACTTTGATGTTAATGCATTGAAGGAACAACCTCTTAAGCAAACAAAACAATCACAAGAACAAGCTTTTGAGGTCAAATAGCTTCAAGGAATTTCCCACAAGGGAGTGAATCATTTACAAACAATCAATGACATTTGTTCAAAATCCACTAATAGTGACTACACAAATATTTTTTCAAACAAACCATTCAAGTCAATATGATAATCCCTTATATGATGCTCAAGTTCCAAACAATGCAAATACAAGTTTGGGTTGTCACAATACTTCAATCCCCATACATTTAATTCATCCAATAAAAACTATCAAGGTTATGGGGTTAATCAAATAGTTTCCACTATTCCACAAAAATCATTGAACCAACCATCAACACAACATCACTTAGGTCAACTTTTACAACATCAACAATATACCACATTACAACAGTTACAACAAAAACAAAGTTCCCAATAATAATTGATGTCACAATAAAACTTGCAACCACCACCAAATCATCAATTACAAAATCAAAGCAACATGGTTCAAAGTCAAAACAATGATGTTTCACATCAAAATGCAGTTTCAAATCAAAGTGTGGTTCCAAACCAAAACGTTGTTCAAAATCAAAATATAGGTGTAAATAAAAATAAAAATGTGATTACAACAAATTAAAGTGTGGCTCGAAATCAAAATTTTATTCAAAATCAAACTATGGGTCTTGTTGGCCTCCTCTAATGATTCAACAACTAAGCCCTTAAAGTTGTAACTTAGAGATTGTACATATCTATACTAAGTAGCTATCTTGCTCATCATGAAGGTTCATTTAATTATCAACCTAGACACATGAACTTGAAATGGGACAACACTATATGTGCACTAGGACTCTATTGTAGCCATATTCATCCTATAACTAGAAAGGAAATGATGCTGAAAGTAAATTGCTTGAAAGGAAGTGACATAAGCATTAAGCATAAACCAACAACTAATCTAAACTAAAATGCATGGCAGAAATAGAAATCTTAGCAAACAGACAAGAAACTACTATGTCTGCTTTGGCTGTAGGAACAATCACATAATGGAATTCTAGTGGTTGCAGGAATAGACAATTGCTAAAACTGTAACTATTTGTTGAACAAAAAAGTAATGACTAAATTGAAAGGATGGAATTCTCACCAAGTGCGCCCCCTTGGGTGAGTCTTCTTTAAAACTAACTCAGATGCAACAAACTTATAATATCATTATATTCATTGAAAGCATGATTATAATGTAGTAGCAACATAATTGTATTTCTTGAAAACTAGGAATGCAAGTACAACATTAGAACATTCAAACTTTTGAGAAGGAGCTCATCTAATTATTATTTATAGAAAGAAAGCTACTAACTAACAAACAAACAAGGTAGTCAGCTCCAAAAAATTAGGAGGATGCAACTTATTGAAAGCACGAAAAGAGGAAAGGAGGTTATGCATGTGCAGGATTTGGTCGAGCTAGTCTTTCCTGAACACAGATTTAAAACATAACAACACCTCTTATATTCACTCAACTAAAAAATATGATCATTTACAAGGTGATTACAATATTTTATTTGAACTAGGAATTTCCTATTGTTATGTGGAGCCTAATCAAATTCAGAGGTTAAATTTTCCCCACTTTTATCGACGCGGTTTCCCCCTAATTATTTAACGAGGTCAAGGGGCAGTGCCCCTTGCGGGGGTTTGGGGGCAGTGCCCCTGGCATGCCCCCTATTGCGATACATGGCAGGGTTGAGGGGTAGTGCCCCTGAAACCTTTCATGAATTTTTATTATTTTATAAAGGTGTCAGGTGTTATTTTCTATTGGCCGACATAAAAAAACTCTATTTTGTAACCGACATAAGTCTTGATAAAAGGATAATGATTAGGGTTTTCGTTGATATTGTATTGTAGCATTTTGTAGCGGTATTGAGTTGTAGAGATTACTGGTTGTAATTGGTTTGATTTACTGGATAATAATATTGGACTCTCTATTGGTGGACGTAGCCCTTGAAGTTTGGGTGAACCATGTTAAATTCTTTGTGTTATAATTTCTTGTGTGTTTTTAGTTCTCTATTTTATTAATCTGCATTTAATTGTTAGATATCTTCCTTCTAACCCTAACATTTCCCTCCATTGACCTCTTAATGATCATCTCTTGACTTCCTTAGCAACTGACTAGCTAGAAGGAACTTCTTCTACTTTGTAGGCTTCATTTATATCAACATCTTAATGTAAACTTGCATGATAACACTAGCATGCACAAACAATTGCATATCCATAATTACCTTAAAGTAACATCCATTCAATCACATGTAAAATCAACATAGATAATCCACACAACACGTTAATATTATCAAAAGTCACAAGGATAATTTTATGGCCAAGGTTCATAAATCTATGTAAATAACATGTAGAATGTCAATAACCAGGTGCCAAAGTCTATAGTATCAACAACAAATATATGATAAACCCTATCAAAATTGAGCCATTAATTGGACTCATCATCTCCCCCCAACCTAAGGTTTTGTTGGTCCTCCAGTAGAAGGAGCTCTATTCCTTTTCCTTGTCAAAGCTCTGAAGTCACCAATTGCAAATTGTCCTACATCAGACTCTACAGTATCTGAATTGGGATCCCAATAGAATCCATGCTTGTTTTCCAATTTATTCCACCTTGGTCATTCTGTAGCTATGTCATACTGATAATATCTATAATCTGGCACTAGCCACAATAGAATAGGTGGTTGGAATGTCAAGGGAAGCCAATAGTGTTGCTTCATCCTTCCAATCTGTATGTACCTAGGAATCCATTTACATTCTACAGCATAATTCTGTAAAGAGTGAGGTTCAACTTGTTTCAACTGATCTGTCAAACTATTCCATCTTTGTGATAGGTACCCTAGTACTGTTTTCCCTCTAGTGTTAGCTATCTACTCATATTCCTAGTATACTTTATCCTTAACAAGCATTATCCTATTTTTGTAGCTTGGGAGATAAATAATTTTGTTCCATGCATAGTAAATATATGAAGGCTCACTGGATTCAACTTTGAGAGACAAAGGGGTTTGTATTTCTCTTTCCCTGTATGTTCTAAACTGATACCCCTAGCTGATTGCATTTTGGATCTAGGACATGAATTCCCTCAAATTGATATCTCCAATATACAACAAGGGGTTCCAATTATGATCATTAGGCATAACATAATTATGCAAGGATAATTCACACAACAAATTTTTAACTTCAATGGGAGAGGATTGATAGGCTGAGAAAAACTCATGTGGAGTTTCAATAGGACTCAAACCTTAAATAATCCTTGATAGCTTGAAGGAAAGATGAAACTCCTTAAAATGCATTGTATATACTCTTGGAGGAGTCCCACATGCCATCATTTGTGACACTAAAGATACCACATTATCTACCTTATCCTTCAATGCAACAATCTCTACATTTCTCTCCTCAATTTCTACATTTTTCTTTTTAACTTCTTCCTGTAACTTGTGTTTCTCTTTTCTCCATTCTCTTTCTTTTTCTTACATCTCTTTCCACAAATTTAGGGCTATAGATGCCCATGAAAAAATAGGTATGTGCACTCCAACTATGGGTATGTGCATGATCATGATGGCCCAAAAAGTGGTGATATGATGGGTATTTGTAGGGTATGTGGTTGGAAACTTTTATTTTACCCAAAATTGGTGAAATGAAAAGGCTTTTTAAAGGAGATTCTCAGCTTTCCACCAATATAAATTATTCTTTACTTTGAATTTAATAAATAATTATTATTCATTTTCTATTTGAATTACGACTAAAGTCCTGATTGATCGACTGATTGAAAAAAATCTATAGATTTCAAATGGTATCAAATTTTTGGAATCCAAAACATGCATCACATTCTATGCTTCACATACTATAGGATTAAAAAAAGAAAAAATGTATTTCATGAAGTTTTGACCAAGTTAAGGTGGTTAGACATATGAGTTTTTATATTTTTTAAAAGTTGGAATAAAAAATTCATAATTAATTATTTACTTGGAAAAAAATTACAAAAAAATATGCATCACATCCGGACATGAGTCCTCTACTTATTTCTAAAATATTATAAGAGAATATATTCATTTTATTGTGGTTAGGGTGGTCAGACAGACACCTACTTATTTTTTCCCCAAAATTTAAGTACTACTGCATTGAAATTTCAAATTTTCACCAAATAATTTAAAAATAAATAAATAAACCTATTATTTTAGAAACTAAATCCAATTTTTTACATATTCTATTCTTACATATTTTTTAAATAATATAGATAACTTATTCAAATTTTTACGTCAAGTTGCCTAACTCTGATTTTTCTAATTTTTTTGCCACTTAAGGGCTTGTTTTTCCCATGATGATCCTACACATACCCCTATGGTCTTTCCCTGCATTGATTTTTGATATTCAACTAGCTTTGTATTAGTTATGACCATCGGTTCCTATTGCTCAACAACAAAATGTTTGAAACTTTCCATGCAACCTGGTGTTCAACTTGCTCTGGTTGCTCTAGTTCTTGATTTTTAACCTGCTCTATAATAGCAACAAGTTATACTAATTTGATGTTTGCTTGTTCCCCAGAAATATTGTCTATCTCAACATTTACCTGCCCCTCAGGAGCTTTTATCTCCTTCCTAGGTGTTCTTCTAAGTATAGGGATTTGTTTTGGAGGCATATCAGTAGTTGGATTAACTGGTTTTGATTTCTTTAGAGGATTTTTGCATTTTTCAACAACTGCAGAAAGACCAATGTTTTTGGCTGTAGGAGAGTCAGTGTCATTAGCTTTTTATTTCCCACCTAGCTAGGTTTCACTTTTTTAGGTGTTTTCTTTTTGGCCTTCCCTTTTCTAATCTTTGCCTCTCTCATTTGTTCTTCCTCTTTTCTAATGGTGGCCCTAGTATGAATTGAAGTTTTGGGAGGGATATTGGCATTAGGATCTGAGGATGAACTTCCTTCATCTGAAGACTTTGATTCAGAGGAGCCAATTTCTATTGTCGACTTGGCTACAGGAGAACTTGTGCTAGGGTTTATGCCAGAGGTTGAAGCTTCAAGAGTGGTTTTAGTAACCCTCTCAATTCTACTAACCCTACGAGCTCGAGGCTGACCTCTAGGGTTTACATTTTTCAGTCTAAACTGATCAATGCTCACAAATTCTTCCCATGACATACTAGATACTTCTTGCAAAGATTTTTCAACTAAAAATTTTATCAAACATGATGGGAGATAGAAGTTTCCCTACCTTTTTGCATTTCAATTGTTGTAATTGCAAGGAGGTTGTACAAGACATTAGGCACATTCATCCTTCTTCCACATGTCTCATATGGTTTAGGAGCTTAAAATGCACATAATGGAGGCATGATTGGTGGTCGTCATAGGTGAGATATTTGACAATGTAGATAGAAACTTGTTTCCACTTTTCTGGAGGAGAAGTTCTCTTTGTTCCTTGCTTATCTACAACTAGTGGAGGATCACTAGGTTCAGTGAACTCTTCAGGCCTAGCTGACCTCCCATCCCTAAAAGTAGGGTATGGCTCTCCATAAGTAGGAAAACCCGTTACTTCAATAATTCTCTCCTCAGTGACTATAACTTATAACCCTTTTACCATTTCCTTACTGTTAGAAAGTGTGTGAAAATTCAAGAGCAATGCCCTCATTGAAACTATCTAGTTTCAAAAAATAATCCAACCATCCAAAATTTTTGAATTCATCCAGAGAGAGTGCATCCTACAGTAACACATCATGAACTGCAGGTTCATTTCTAATTAGCTAGCCTTGCATTATTTCTACCCACAATCAGGAAAACACCTTTGCAAAATTTATTTTCCTACAATCCTTCTCTAAAAACCCAATTTCTTCAGCTTCCTACAACTCTTCTTTAGTACTAAACACTAATGTCATGTGACTCTTCAATTTACCTTTTTGGTGCTATTAAGATTATGACTAAGGAAACAAAGAAACATAAATGAAGGGTATCATCAAGGAAAATGATGTCAGTTCAGTGTCATATCACACATGTAAGCTGTCATTTCAAATTTCAAATTTTTTGACATGTATGACATGTAGACATGTGGGTTTACATTCCCCCCAACCTAAATTAGAGCATGTTTCCTCATAGGTTGGGATATAATTATGATTTGACACAAAGTACAAATGTGTGCTATGTGAAATGTCAACATTAATACACAGTAATTAAATAAATTCATTTAAGATAATTAAGAGATAACAAATTGTAGTGCACACACCTAAAAATTTGAAGTGCTTGCTGCAAAAAATGTGGAAGTACAAGTTACTTGGAAATTACTATTGAGCAATTAATTGAAGTGGTGATGGAATGAAGTGATGGTGAAGTGAAGTGATGGTGGAGTTATGGAAGAGAGAGAAAGGTGGAGATGGATGTGCAGATGAATTGATGGAGAAGTTGACTCCCACAAAAGTGGAAATCTTTATTATGATGGGACACATACCTTGACTAGTTAGAAGGAGATACACTAGGTCCACTTCCTTTGGCTGTAGGAAGTTTAGAGGCTTGGTGTTGAATGAATTTTTGCATGAATTCTTGCTTGGAATTCCGCTTATGATATAACCTAAGGTGGGTTACCATTGACAAGTAGCTTGAATCTGACAGGGTCAATGGTTGTGAGTTGAACACCACCATTGGAGAAGACTTCAACAACTTCATATGGTCCCAACCACCTGGTTTGCAGCTTGCCTACAATATCTTAATACTGGGAGTCATAAAGGAGTACCCAGTCACCTGAATGGAACTTATTTTCCTTTATGTATCTATCATGCCATCTAATTCTTTGATTTTGCACTATCTTTGTATGATTAAGGGCTGACTTTCTCATTTCATCTAAGGCATTCAAACCAAGTAAGGGAATAGGATTAATTTTTATGTTACTACAGACATAATACTATATTGATTATGAAGATAACTTCCTTGTATAAGAGGGTGCTAGCTAAATAGAAGGCTAAGTTCAACGCTACTAAATCTATTTTCAAGTTTATTTGAGATCTCATGATGTATATATTGATATTTCTAGAGCTTCATCAACTATCTAATAGTTGGACTTAGGTAAGTGAATTATCAAAGTTATCCTTATAAGAAATTAAAAAACAAGTTTGAATTGTAAAATTATGGAACTCTTTCTATCATACTTTAGATTGTTATGACACAACCTAATTTGAGCATTGCAAATAAAACCATTCATGTTATTAACAATAAAATCATTTATGCTATGACACACCAAGCCATAAGTTTCAATATAGTCAAATATACTAAGTGTGTAAGTTTACTAGATTCTTTTAGGATGTTTCACATCATTCTAAACTCTAATGTAATATAATATTTTTGAAAATGTAGCTTAACACTATAATATAATGATTAATTTTGTGTATTGTAGCCACTAATTACATTAAAACAAATCTCAATCTTATATGTCAATTAGTTTGTGCATAAGTTTCTACCACCAACTTTGTAGTGGTTAACTAATGATAACATTGGGAATGTAATTAGAATACACATAGGCATAGATAGTGGTATAATTGTAGGTACAAGAATTATGTGACTACACTACATAAAGTAGCACATATATATTATTTTAATAATATATATAAAATATGCCGAGAGATATCCTTCTCGAGGCGCCTATCTTTTAATCAATTTTTTATTATAAAAATTGGATAGGCACCCCGAGAAGGATATCTCTCGACGTATTTTATATATATTATTAAAATAATATATATATGCTAGTAGCAATTGTAGCGCAACATGTAATATCTTAAATAAATTATTTTTTATATTTATTATATATTTTATTATAAAATTATTATAATAATTAATATATTATAATATGATTAGGGTTAGGATTAGGATTAGGGCCAGGGTTAGGATTAGTGTTAGTATTAGGGTTAGGGTCAGGGTTAGTGTTAGGGTTAGGGTTAGGATTAGGGATAGGGTTTAATTAGGTTAGGATTGCGATTAGGATTAGGATTAGGGTTAGGGTTTGGGTTAGGTTTAGAGTTAGCATTAGGATTAGGGTTAGGGTCAGGGTTAGGGTTAGGGATGGGGTTAGGGTTTTATTAGGTTAGGGTTAGGATGAGGGTTAGGGTTCGTGTTAGGGTTAGGGTTTAATTAGGGTTAGGGTTTTGGTTAGGGTGAGGATTAGGGTTAGGTTTATTAATTTTTGTTTAGGGTTAGGGTAAGGGTTAGAGTTAGGTTTAGGATTAGGGTTAAGGTTAGAATTAGGAATATGATTAGGGTTAGGGTTTAATTAGGTTAGGATTCTAGGATTAGGGTTAGGGTTAGGGTTAGGGTTAGGATTGGGATTAGGGTTAGGGTTAGGGTTAGGATTAGGATTAGGATTAGGGTTAGGGTTTAATTAGGTTAGGGTTAGGGTTAGGGTTAGGTTTATCATCATGAATAGGATTTTTTTTTTCATGAATAGGATTAGGGTTAGGATTAGGGTTATGGTTAAGGTTAGGGTTATGTTTATCATCATGAATTTAGATTAGGGTTATAATTAGAATTAAAGATATGGTTATGAGTAGGGTTAAAATAGGGCTTGGTTTCAATTAGGGTGAGTGTTCAATTATAGTAAGGGTTCAATTTGGTTATGATTTTATAAATGATAATATTTGGTTAGGGTTAGAGTTAAAATTGGGATTAGCGTTGGGGTTATCACCATGAATAGGGATTAAGGTTAGGGTTAGGATTAGGGTTAGTGTTAGAGTTAGGGTTAGGGTTAGGGTTAGGGTTATCATCATGAATAGGTTTATCATCATGAATAGGATTGGGGTTAGGGTTAGGGTTAAGGTTAAGGTTAGGTTTATCATCACAAATTTAGATTAGGGTTATCATCATGAATATGGATTAGGGTTAGGGTTAGTATTACGGTTAGGGTTAGAGTTATGGTTAGGGTTAGAATTATGGTTAGGGTTAAGATTAGGGTTAGGGTTAGGGTTATGGTTATGGTTAGGCCCTAATCCTAACATCAATCTTAATCCTAACCCTAACCCTAATCCTAACCCTAACACTAACCCTAGAACCATAACCCTAACCCTAACCCTAAAACTAACCCTAACCCTAATGGTGATGATAAACCTAACCCTAACCCTAATCCTATTCATTATGATAAGCCTATTGGTGATGATAACCCTAACCATAATCCTAAACCTAATCTTATTTGTGATGATAATACTATTTGTGATGATGAACCTAATCATGATGATAACCCTAACCGTAACCATAACCATAACCATAACCATAACCATCACCCTAACTGTAACCATAACCATAACCATAACCATAACCACAACCATAACCATAACCATAACCATAACCATAACCATAACCATAACCATAACCATAACCCTAACCATAACCATAACCCTAACCCTAACCCTAACCCTAATGATAACCATAACCCTAACCCTAACCATAACCCTAACCCTAACCATAACCCTAACCCTAACCCTAATCCTAACCCTAACCCTAATTATAACCCTAAACCCAAACCATAATTGAACTCTAACCCTAATTGTAAACACTATTTTAATCCTAACCATAATTGGATCCTAACCCTAACAAAAATCTTACACTAATTGAACCATAACTGCAATCCTAACTTAAATTTAATTCTAATTGAATCCTAACCCTAATTGAATCTTACACTAATAATCTTATTTTAGTTGGACTTATTAAATAATATTTCATGGTGGACATGAATGGAGACACTAATTGAATCCTAATTATATCTCTTGGTATATTTTCTCAATATTATTCATAACAACAAATATGACATCAAATATGAATCTTACACCTAACCTTGATCATAACCCTAACACTATCCTTACACTAATTGAACCCTATTTATATCTCTTGATGTTTTTCTCAATATTGTTCATATCAACAAATATGACATCAAATATGAACCTTGATCATAACCCTATTTGAAACCCAACTATAACACTAACCCCAAGATTTATAATAGAATCCTACTGTAATTGAACCCTAAACCTAAGACTAATCCTAGTCCTAACCCTTACCCTAACTCTAATCTTGATTGAACCCTAACTCTAATCTTGATTGAACCCTAACCCTAATGCTAATCCTAACCTTATAAGTGAACCCTAACCTTAATTGAACCCTAATCATAATTGAATCCTAACACTTACCATAGTTAAACTCTAATTGAACAATAACACTTTATAACCCTATTTATAACCCTTATTGAATCGTAGTTGTAATCCTAATTCAACCTAAATTAAACTCTAATTGCACCCAAACCCTAATACTAACTCTAATTAAACCTTAATAAGACTTACCATAGTTAAACTCTAATTCAACAATTACACTTTTAACCCTAGTCATAACACTAATTGAATCCTAGTTGAAACCCTAACTCAACCTTAATTAAATATTAATTGCACCCAAACCCTAATTTATCTCTCAATTAGGCTTAGAGTTAGAGTTCAATTATACTATATTATTTTAACCCTAACCCTAACCCTAGTCCTAATTGAATTGTAACTATAACTTTGAACACGATTTTAATCCTAACCCTAATGCTAACCCTTATGTTGATTGAATCCTAAGTATAACCCTAACTCTAATTGAGTCCTAACCCTAATCAATCTGCAATCCTAACCCTTTAATTGAATACTAAACATAACTCTGATTATAAGCTTATTTGAACCCTAATTTTAACCCTAGCCCCAAGCTTTATCATAAAATCATAATACTAATTGAACCCTTAGCTTAGCCCTAATTGAATGATAATTCATAGGAACCCTAATTAAATCCTAACCTTGCTTGTACCCTAACCCTAACTGAACGTAGATTGAATTGTAACCCTAATTGTAATGTAAATATAATCCTAACTCTAACCCAAATTGAACTCTAATCCTAACCCTAGCTTTAATTGAACCCTAACTATAATCCTAATTTATCCTAATTGAACCCTAACTGTAATCCTAACTTAAATTTAATTCTAATTGAATCCTAACCCTAATTGAATTTTACACTAATAATCTTAATTTAGTTGGATTTATTAAAATGTAGCAATTTGAGATTATTTCCATTTCTTATATTTAGAAAATATTAGAGAAAAAAAGGTGTTATATGTCTTTTTCAAGTTTATTTCTAAGAGATCATTCCTTTTTGGTTTTGAAAATATTAAGATGATTTGATTCATTCCAATTTAAAGTTCAATACAATTCAATTGAACTAAAAAATCTAGAAATAGAGATTTATTGCCTTGCTAACCTATTAAAAAGACATAAATCAGAAGCTTTTGTACTTGAAAATATTTGATGATTTATTTACTTGAAAGTGCTTCAAAATATTTGATGATTTATTTACTTGAAAGTGCTTCCCTCACCCTATGTGAGAGGAGAATGCTTTCTATCCATTACTTTTTTAATTCATTTTTTCTTATTTTCTTTCTTGGTGCTATTTTTATGGTGTTATTACATCCTCCACTCTAATTAAGTTGAAAGTTAATTTATTGTGAATAAAATTTAATGTTTGTGGTAGCATTTTGAATGAGATAATAACATGCACTACAATACCTTAAATTCTAAAACACGTAAGATGCATACTCATTCTAGGGATTTTAGGGTGCATTTGAAAAATAGCTTGAAGTGCATACACCATCCACCTATGTGAAAGGTATGATTTTTTGGACACAACCTAACAAATATACATTTAAAATATTAATATTATTTTGAATTTATCATTTAAAATATTTTTCAAATTTACCTATGTTGATATATGAGAGATATATCAAATCCAAACTCTATACTATTTATAGTTAATTTAAATTATATTTTATTAAATTGTTAAAAAAATTAATTTGTTTATACATAATTTTAATTTTTTATACTTAACTTGGCATTGTGTAAAAATGATTTAAATTATTTATAAAAATAAAAAGTAAAAATATATGAAAAATTATAGATAATTTAATTTAAGATACGGATTGAATCAAATTAGACCTAATCAATCATGGATTAAATGCCATTTTCTCATCGCCAAGATTAGTAATGTGCAAGGTGAGAGAATAAGATGATTGTTTAATCTAATTTGGAAGTATATCATGCAACTCTATCAAATCCAATTTAACACAAAAGTAATTTTTTTTATCTAATAAAAAATAATTTAACTATTTATGCAATATTCTTATAATAGAATATAAACCCGTACTTAAATCAATAGAAAATATCTTTATAAGGAAATAAATAAAGGTTTTAAATCAGATATCTCAACTACCAAGTTTAAAATTTTGAAACTTATTTTTATGTCTAATTTAACAATTACTTTTATATTAAATAATAATTTTAGAATATTTCTTTTGTACTTTTTATTGTTTTTATTTTTTATTTATTTTTGACATTAAGATAACATAGTTTATCTATTGATTATTTTAGATTAAAATCATATTTGTCAAACAATTTAGATCACTTTCATACCTATAAAATCGTTAATTTTATTTTCTTAAAATCTCATTTAAAAATTTCAAAACTTATCTTTCAAAATAAGACGATAAGAAGATTCAAAGCAACACATATCCCCAAATAATAGTCATTCACTTCAAAGGGCGAATATTATAACTAACTATTCCAAAATGTAACCCAATAACCTATCATAGATCACAAAACCAAATATATGAATTGCAAGCAAACTACAAAGCATTATTAACAGCATCCTAGAATTAGAATCATAATTAGAGCATAATCAATATCAAATAAATTCATTGAATTTACTTTGCATGTGAATATCAAATAAATTCAGAGAAGGCATTGATCTGCATGGAAATTAAAAGTAAAAATCACTGCAATTCATAATAGAATGTTTCTTGATTGATTCATTATTATCTTCAGAATATGAAAAAAGCACTACAATTTATAATGGAATGTTCTACATCTGTAACTAAGTTGTAGCTTTATTTGATAAATAAATCCTATTTTATTTTTTATTTTAAAAACTATTTTATGTTCACAGGCTTGTAAAAGTTGGAATCAAAGTAAATACATGCAAATGGTAAAGACAGAGCATGGTAGACATGCATGCAAAATGTGCAAGCATAGACAACCAATACAAACTCATGGAAATGAAGGGGTTGTTAGTCATGAAGGAACATATATTTTCCAAGCCATAGATCACCTCCAAGATATCGCTTTTGACTTTGGAAACTATATTCAACCATCAAATTAATAGTACAATTTAGAGAAATTTAAAGAAAGAGGCATTCAAATAATTTAACAGGACTTGAAACTAGAAAGAAAGAGATCTAAAGTGATGGGCACATACCTCACCACGAATATGCTTGAAATAATTAATTCAAGCCAAACATGCATATTCTAGAGCCAATTTAATCTTTATATCACATAATGACTATATCTTGTCTAGAATAGACAAGAAGACACCCTGAAATTTGTAACTCCCTGAAATTACCACCAGGTAATGTAATTGCCATCATCATTAAGGGATAAGATCCATGAATAGGTGAGTTAAGGAACAAAATTTTCTCCAAAGATAAAGGCATTAAGAAATACTTGAAAACTTAGCACATAGTTTTACCAACCTCCCGAGTCTGAGGAATCAATTTGCATCAAGGAAGCTTTGTGTGATGTTGAGGAAAAAATTAATAAGAGGTACCATAGCATTAACATTAAGCATACAAACTAGATTGTTAAGAGTCAAGTTATGTGCATAGCGAGATGTGTATCTGTGTTTTTATCTTAGGTATGAACGTATACATTTGTTCGCTTTTTGTAGATTTCTAGAGTAAGATTTTTTTTGTGTAGATTGACAATCGACAAATTTTTTACCATATTTATGGATGCATTTGATTGGCTTTATTAATCACTCTTGCACATCATGTTTCAGTAGGTGTGTTAATATGTAGGAAATATGATGTGTTACTATAATCACCTAAGAGTAGATTATAAGAGAATTCTATGCCTATAATCATTGTTGTAGTTGATAGAATTACTTTTCTATGATAGATAATATATGGGATATTAATGCACTAGAGGATATAGACACACAATTATTTTCTATGAATGTGAGTTTGTCATTCCATGCATACAAGTATGCATTATTAGTGGATTCTCAATGTAGTCAATAATTATTGAATAAATGTTTGTTTCCTTCTATTTAGACATGTTTTTTTAGAAGATAGTTGAACTTCATACAAATACAAATACATTTATGTGTCAAGATGTGGCTATGGTAAAAAAGTGGGTTAGCATACTAGAGATGTTTGAGATATAGATGGGCCCAATAATTGTATGACAATGGAGTCACTCCTCTGTCACTATAGAGAGTTAAGTATAGTAGATGAAGCAAAGGAAATGGGATTGAAAAAGGTGGGGATTTGGTGTAATCAATATAATTCAAAAAATAGACTAATAATGATGAGGGTACTTAATGAAATTTTTTTGACAACATCCCAAATAATTTGACTCCATTCAATTGTTTCATGAGAGTGGCACCACAAGCCATGTTATCTAGTGTATACCTCCCACTAGGAAAATTAGTTTTTTTTTATAAAAAGAATATTACAATCAATTGTATTAGACAACACCTTTGTAGCAACATGATTTTGTATTTTAACATCAATTTTTTTATTAAATCTTAAAAAATGTTAATAGATTTAGACATATTGAGTATAAAGAGTTGCACTGATGAAGTCAATTCTAGAGGGGAACAACTCTTGAAACATGTGATGTGACAAGGAGATGCAACATTATATTAAGAAGCAATATTGAGGTTTTTCATTGTGAGAATAGATTATCCTTTTCCCATCTCATGTTTAGGAAGATCTATTGGACATTATTACATAGAGGATTTTTTTCTTGGTTGATTAGTTGTTTAAAAATATGATTTGGTTGCCTTTGTATGGATCTTTATTATGGTCTACTCCTAATTTTTTTTACACTTCTTTAATAGTAGATTTAAAATTTACAGGACAATTATCATTTACACTTGATCTAGATTGTGGGAGTTTTCTCCAAGTGAGGTTCTATGATATTCAAATATATGTCCAATGGATGCCTTGCAGATTGTCTTAGTTGTAAAGATGCCTCTCAGTTGTAAATATGCCTCTCCTCCCTTCCCTTGGCATTCCAAATTTTGTATAATCATCATACTATGATTAAATTTATAATATCCGCATAGTGCTATTCTATATCCAATTTTCCACCATGACTCAAGCCCCAAAGTCTAGATATATTATTGATGAGAATTATGTAAGAAATATAAACAAACTAGATATACTCTGTAGTCTATATTTCATATTCACAATGACCTTAAGGCTAGAAATACTCTCTTGGACCACAATTTTAGAGCCAAGATTTAGAAACATGCATATGGCTAAATTTTGTAGAGGGATTACCACACTAACCATCCATATAATAAAATATCATAGATATGTGGTTAGGGTAACTTTAAAAAGGTCTAGTAATGAAAAAGATAGATTATTTTTCATTGGGGTACTTATCCTCTAAATCATATCAATCAAAAGTGTTGTACAAATGAAGTTCCCAAGCCACGGTGAAAGGTTTATATTGGATGCCACGTTCTAGAATATAGAATAATGTAAGATGATATATAATGAAGGGTAACTCCCCTTACAATCTAAAACTCATGAAAACAATAGATAATGGCACAAACAAAATGCAAGAAGGAAAGACAATATTTTCTATTATCACTGATATGAAAATGAAATTACAACATTATATTTTCCATCACATGGGCTTTCTGATTACATAAGTATGCAAATCGGAGCCACCATCTATGCTAGTCTAGCCTCTCCTCTATAGTCCCCCTTTACATCCTTTATTTGGAAGGTGTAACCGCCCTAGAATCTTCTAGAAAGTGTAACCTGTAAGGAAAATTAGATGCGGAAAACAATTCTCCTAACGTCAATACCTTAGGAAAGAATGCATATACACTTTAAAATTTACAATTACAGTCAAGTTAAGATGCACTATGAAATAAATTATAGAAACAGAGTTTTGACAATCACACAAGAGCACCAGATATACATGGGAAAACCCTTACGGGAGAAAAACCCACCACACAAAGAGAAATCACTTTGTATTATAGTAATTGAGATTACATACAATTGACAGACTTATCTTTCTGGTGTTTGTTTATAGCAATGTTCACCATTAACAATATTGCACAGGAACCTTTACTGTTTATAGTCTTTATAGAATCAAAATCATACACTGATATAGTTTGAACTCTTCACACTCCACTGTTGATCGAACCAACTGATCACAATCTGCAATCACCAAGTAAATCCATGTTAAAATATGTCTATAGAACTTCCTCACAGAACCATCACAACTGACTATCTTCCAACTTTTCACATTTGGCTCCTCCTATTCGTCCACGAGATGCCACATCAAAAAAGTCTCACATGGTCAAATGACTTTAAAAGAAATCACACTGAGTCGGCATCTCGGTGTGACACTAACAGTGTCTTGCTGATGCCACACAACCTTCATACCAATGTCGCCAAGAGTAATTGATATCGCCAAGATGTTCCATCGAGGTTCATGTGTTACACCGAGTCACCAAGCAGTCCCCTAGACCTATCGCTTTTGCCAGGAGATCATAGTGAGTCACCAAAGTTATACTGAAGTCATTTGTCATATCGAGCTCCACAGGATAGTCGGCAAGACTTTGTCTATCACTAAGAGGTCTCATAGAGCAACTTGAGTTACACCGAAAGCATACAACTATTGGCAAGTCCAAACACACTCGCTGAGATGTTATGCCAAACAAGGAAAGTCATACCAAATACATATTATTACACCAATGTCCACTGTTTGCCAAGACCTATGCTAAAGAACCCTCATCATTGGTGAGACATACATTGTTTGCCGGGACTTCTTCCCAAACCATTTGGGTTACCTTGATAGCCATCGGCTATTGGCAAGACTTAACACTCTCGCCAAGACCTTTCCTTGACTGCTTTGAGTTACTCCAATGAACACAAAAAGGTGTTCTTGTCTGTGAGACAATTGTATATCGGTGA
This sequence comes from Sequoia sempervirens, assembly GCA_007258455.2. Classification (NCBI taxonomy): domain Eukaryota; kingdom Viridiplantae; phylum Streptophyta; class Pinopsida; order Cupressales; family Cupressaceae; genus Sequoia; species Sequoia sempervirens. Next base: position 391,293,698 of record VDFB02353493.1, read on the forward strand.
GACTGCTTACTGATAAACTATCGCTATGCTGAAGACCATAAAGTGAAACATCCCATCGGCAAGACTTTAGCTTTTGCTGAGACTTCTTAGCGAGAACCCTTAGCTATCCTAAAACTCATGATCGCCAGGAGTCTCCCCGACTAACAATTGAATGGCCTTTCGGCCAGAGGTCTCTCGAGCACTAAGAGGTCATAAACCTTTCGGCAAGACAAAAGCTAGGTCATAGCGACCTGTTAAAAACATAATGAATCAAATTGCTAGTCGGCTAGACAATGAAGATGTCACACCGACTTGGCTCTAGTGGAGGTTTCAGCCTGTAATGTTTGAGGTACATATTTCCAACAATCTCCCACTTGACAAAGATCATACAGGCACCTCCAGAGCACAACATATTTACTAAAAATCATGGGCACTAAGGCTCATTGAACTGGCAAACCACCTGAACTTGTTTGTGCTCACTGGCTTCGTCAATGCATCTGCAACATTCTCTAGAGTATCAACCTTTTCTAAACTGACCTTTCCATCCTCAACCATATCTCGTACAAAGTGGTACTGTACATCAATATGTTTTGTTATGGCATGGAAAGTTGGGTTCTTTGCTAGACAAATGGCACTCTGACTGTCACATAAAATTGTTATTTCCCCTGCATCAAAACCAATGTTAGAACACAAACATTTCAACCATACAACTTCTTTACAAGCATGAGTAGCTACCATGTATTTAGCCTCTGTAGTGGACAAAGCGACTACAGCCTGCTACTTGCTCATCCAACTCACTACACCACCATTCATCATGAAAATGTATCCATTGGTGGATCTCCTGTTGTCAATGTCCCCTGCCCAATAAGAATCTACATATTCACGAATGCTGAAAGTCCTCTGTGATTCAACCAAATTCCCATGGTAATACAATGCAAAATCTGAAGTGCCCTTCAAATATCTAAATACTCTCTTCACAGCATCCCAATGTATTCTTCTTGGATTAGCCATAAATCGACTAAGTACTCCCACTGCTTGGGAAATGTCTGGCATTGTATAGACCATTGCATACATGAGACTGCCTACTGCACTAGCATAGGGTACACTAGTCATGTCCTCTATCTTAGTAGGATATTTTGGACAGTCCTCAACATATAGCTTCATTCCCTGCAAGACTGGAACAACTAACTGCTTGCAATCATTCATGCAAAATCTCTCTAGAATAGTCCTTATATACTTACTCTGACTGAGCCAAAGCTTTCTATTCTTCCTGTCCCTAGTTATCTCCATCCCCAGAATATACCTTACTGCACCAAGATCCTTCATTTCAAACTTAGCAGACAACTGAGACTTAAGATCATAAATCATTAGCTTGCTATTTCTTATGAACAACATATCATCAACATAAAGAGCAATAACAAGAACTTGATCACTTTCAGCTTTATAATATACACAGTGATCAGATTTTGATCTCACAAATCCCAAAGATAATACAAATGTATCAAATTTTTGGTACCACATTCTAGGTGACTACTTTAACCCATACAGAGACTTCTTTAATTTGCATACCAATTTTTCTTTACCTTTCTCAACAAAGTGCTCAAGCTGGGACATATAGATTTCTTCTTTAAGATCACCGTGAAGAAATGTTGTCTTCACATCCATATGTTCAACCTCTAAGTCATACGCTACTGCAAGTGACAATAGAAATCTAATGGACGTCAACTTTTCTATAGGATAAAATATTTCCGCATAGTCAATGCCCTCTACCTGGGAATAACCCTTTGCAACCAGTCTTGCCTTGTATTTTTCTACACTGCCATCCAGACCAATCTTCTTCATAAATACCCATTTGCAGCCCACAGGTTTTTTTTCCTTCAGGCAAGGGCACCAGACTCCAGGTTTTATTCTTTTCTAATGACGCCATCTCTTCTTCCATGGCTTCCAACCAAGATTCTAAATCAGGCATTTTAATTGCCTCTTTTACAATCCTAGGCTCATCAATACTAGAAATCAAGGCATAGGCACAAGTAGAATCAATCAAAGAGAACCCATACCTATCTAGTTCTTTTCTTTCTTAGGTTGACCTCCTCAATGGTTGAGGCTAAGGTTGTTGTTCTTCTTCTGAACTTTCAGAACTGCTCGAGCTCTCCTCAGTTTCAGGTACCTTTTGAATTTCCAATTCCTCTTTCTCAGGAGTTGGAGGAATTATTGCTACATCCTTATTCTTTTCTGACTTTGTCTTTGACTGCAGATCCAAGGTGGAAGGTTTCAGCTCACGAAAGATTACACTCCTATTGTATACAACCTTCTTTGTAATAGGATTCCAAAGCTTGTATCCTTTAATGTTAGCATTATAGCTAATAAAAATACATTTGACAGCCTTGTTCTCCAACTTAGATCTTTTCACATCCGGCACATATGCATATGCTTCATAGCCAAAGACTCTAATATGTCTAAGAGAGGGCTTCTTACCAAACCACGCTTCCAAAGGTGTCTTCTCAACAAGAGTAGAGTTTGGAGACTGATTAATTAACATGCAGTAGTTGTAGCTTCACCCCAGAATTTGTCCTCCAAACAAGCACTACTAAGCATACTTCGTGCTCTCCATCACTGTCCTATTGAACCTTTCTGCAACTCCATTCCACTGTGGATTATAAGGTGTAGTCTTGTGTCTTTTGATTCCATGGTCTTTACAGTGTCTTTTAAATTCATCATAACAGAATTCACCGCCATTATCAGTCCTTAAGCATTTTATTTTTCTACCAGTCTGATTTTCCACAAGGTTCTTAAATTCCTTAAATTGACTGAACACTTCTGATTTACTTTTCAAAAAATAAACAAATGCTCTTCTTGAATAATCATCAATGAATGACACATAGTATCTTGATTTAGACAATGAAGGAACATTCGCTAGACCAAACACATCTAAATGAATATAATCTAACAAACCAGAAGATTTATGAGGACTATCATAAAATGAAACACGGTGCTACTTTCCATATATATAGTGTTCACAGAATTCAAATTCAAGATTACAATCTTCAAGCCCCTCAACCAGGTTTTTGTTCTTCAAGGTTTTGAAACCTTTTTCTCCTATGTGGCCTAACCTATGATGCCAAAGCATAATCTTCTCTGCAGGAAGTTTTACTTCCATTGAGTTTACATAATTAGGGATATTTCCCTCTTTACCTTCATGAGCAACTTTTAGTGACTTTGAAGAGACACTGTTACATTGAATAGCTTGTGCATCCAACTTGTATAGGGTACCAATTCGAGCACCTTTAGCCAGCACCATTGAACCTCTAGTCATCTTGCAGCCACTTCTAGAGAACAAGACTTGTACTCTAGTATCATTCAGCTTACTGACAGACAATAGATTTCGAGCTAGACTTGGTATGTGCATAACATCATTTATCCCCTTTACTCTGCCATCAGGGAATTGGATTCTAACTCTTCCACGACCAACAATTTCCAAAGTTGAATCACTCACCAAGTACACCTTTCCACCATCGTATTCTTCATACTTTGTGAACCATTCTATGTGAGATGTCATGTGGAATGATGCTCTAGAATCAATCAGCCAGACATCATCTGATGCCTATGTAGCCAAGGCAGCAATGAAGGCATCTGATTCACCATCAGAAGAATCATTATCGGAAGAGTATTTCTTCTTCTTCTTTTTCTCCTCTTTACATTCCTTTCAGACATGAACAGGTTGCCTGCAGTTCTAGCACTTCACCTTGGACTTCTTACCAGGAGACTTTGATCTCCCCTTTGATTTTGATTTGGACTTCTTGTCCTTCTTCTTGCCTTTCTCCTTTGACCTTCCTCAGACAGCAAGAGCCTCCTTCGCCATCTCAAAATATTTCCTTCTCATTTCTTCTGATAGCAAAGACCCAACAATATCTTCCATCTTGAAACTAGATGTCGTACTCCCAATAGCCATCACTAGATGATCCCAAGAGTCTAGCAAAGAACACAACAGAAGCATACATCGATCTTCTTCTTTAGTCTTTACACTAACAGATGTTAATTGTGCAAGCAACATGTTAAATGCATTCAAATGATCAACCACAGATCTTCCTTTCTGCATTCTCAAAGAGTAGAGCTTCTTCCTTAGAAAAAACTTATTCACCAAAGATTTTCCCTGATAAATAGATGCCAATCTCTTCCACAAGGAAGAGGCAGTCTTCTCTTCATGCACATTCAAAAGCACTGAGTCTGCCAAACAGAGCCTTATCAGCCCCTTAGATTTTCTATCTGCAAGGTCCCAATCTTCTTGCTTCATGCTTGTAGGTTTCACTCCAGTCACAACAATCCAAAGATCACGGTCAACAAGAAGATCCTACATCTTTAGTTTCCACAACTCAAAGTTACTGCCATTGAACTTCTCTATTTCAATCTTGCCTGATGAACTAGACATCTTAATCTATAATTAGAAATAACAAACTCTACAAGACTTCCATTGAACAGAATTGACACAAAAAACCCAATGAACCCCCAAGGATAACACAATTGGCCAGGCTCTAATACCACTTGTAAGGAAAATTAGATGCCAAAAACAATTCTCCTAACGTCAATACCTCAGGAAAGAATGCAGATACACTTTAAAATTTACAATTACAGTCAAGTTAAGATGCACTATGAAACAGATTATAGAAATAGAGTTTTGACAATCACACAAGAACACCAGATATACATGGGAAAACCCTTATGGGAGAAAAACCCACCACACAAAGAGAAATCACTTTGTATTATAGTAATTGAGATTACATACAATTGACAGACTTATCTTTCTGGTGTTTGTTTATAGCAACGTTCACCATTAACAATATTACACATGAACCTTTACTGTTTACAGTCTTTACAGAATCAAAATCATACACTGATATAGTTTGAACTCTTCACACTCCACTGTTGATTGAACCAACCGATCACAATCTGCAATCACTAAGTAAATCCATGTCGAACTCTATCTGTAGAACTTCCTCACAGAACCGTCACAACTGACTGTCTTCCAACTATTCACATTTGGCTCTTCCTATTCGTCCATGAGATGCCACATCAGAAAAGTCTCACATGGTCAAACAGCTTCAAAAGAAATCACACTAAGTTGGCATCTCGGTGAGACACTAACAGTGTCTCGCCGATGCCACACAACCGTCATACCGATGTCGCCAAGAGTGACCGATATCGCCAAGACATTCCATCAAGCTTCATGTGTTACACCGAGTCACCAAGTAGTCACCCAGTCCTATCGCTTTTGCCAGGAGATCATAGCGAGTCACCAAAGTTATACCGAAGTCATTTGTCATATAGAGCTCCACAGGATAGTCAGCAAGACTTTGTCTATCGCTAAGAGGTCTCATAGAGCAACTTGAGTTACACTGAAAGCATACAGCTATCGGCAAGTCCAAATACACTCGCTGAGACGTTACGCCGAACAAGGCAAGTCATACCGAATACATATCATTACACCAATGTCCACCATTTTCCAAGACCTATGCCAAAGAATCCTCATCATCGGTGAGACATACATCGTTCTCCGGGACTTCTTCCTGAACCATTTGGGTTACCTCGATAGCCATCGACTATCGGCAAGACTTAACACTCTCACCAAGACCTTTCCTCGACTGCTTTGAGTTACTCTGATGAACACAAAAAGGTGTTATTGTCTATGAGACAATTGTATATCAGTGAGACTGCTTACTAATAGACTATCGCTATATAGAAGACCATAAAGTGAAACATCCCATTGGCAAGACTTTAGCTTTCGCTGAGACTTCTTAGCAAGAACCCTTAGCTATCCCGAAACTCATGATCGCCAGGAGTCTCCCCGACTAAGGATTGAATGGCCTTTTGGCCAGAGGTCTCTTGAGCACTAAGAGGTCATAGTGAATACACTATGTCACAACGATAGACCAAAGTGAACCTTTCAGCAAGACAGAAGCTAGATCACAACAACCTATTCAAAATAGAATGAATCAAACTGCTAGTCGGCCAAACAATGAAGATGTCACACCGACTTGGCTCTAGTGGACGTTTCAGCCTATAATGTTTGAGGCACATATTTCCAACATAACCTCCCAAGAATCTTCTAGAAAGTGTAACTTCCTCAAGAAGTTATTTTGAAATTTTATTAATTTTGGTATTACAACTTTGTGGGGTCATAAATTTTGATCCAACTGTTAGATTTTCTATTATAATACCTTTTTGGAAAGCTCTCGGGAATTCTTTCACCAATTTCCACCAATTTTTAGGCCCATTCAAAGCCTCTATGTTCCTCAAAATTTACTCTGAAGATTTTACTAGAATTTTCAAAAATTAAAATTTTAATATCTCTCAAATGACAAATGGTATTGCAATGATTTCTTCGCCATTGGCTTCAATTTACCATTTTGGAGGTTTTTGTAATATTTCATGTCCAACTATGCATAAATGCAAACTTACTAAAATAGTAACCTTGCCAAAATTAGCCCTTATTGAAAAGAACCAAAATGGTTTTTTTGGGTGATGCAAGATTACTCTTACACCTTAGATGCTCTTGCATCAAACACCCAGGGTAATTTGAAAAGTGACCCTATCACTTCTTAAGAGTTAGAGGGAAACCAAGATGGTTAAACTCAGACTCAGATAACCATGATGAATCTTCAAAAGGCATTCCTCTCCATTTCACCAAGTACTCTGCATATTGCCTGTTTCTTGTGCTTCTTCCCACACAGCTATCCAAAATGTACTCTATCTCCTCCTTTTCTAATGTAGGTGTTGGAATATTCCATTGTGTGTCTATGATTTCTTCATCAATTCCTCCCTCATGATATTCATTAAATATGATATGTTAAACACAAGTGAAATATGAATTCCATCAGGAAACTCTACCTCATATGTGTTTCTTGAATCATGCTTCTTCAAGATCTTGCATGGTCCAAACTTCTTCAATCTTCAACTTGTATGTACCAACTGGAAACCTTTCCTTTCACAAATTAACCATGAATTCATCTCCTACTTGGAACTCCTTATACTGAGAGTTCATCTTATTGATATGCTTCTTCACCTCGTCATGCAAATTCTTCATGTGCTCAGCAAAATATTCAACCTCAACACTACTCTTCTCTCCTTTATCCATCTTTCTTAGTTCAAAAGCATTCCTCAAACTACTCCCATATATAATCTGGAATGGTGATTTACCAGTGCTCCTATTGATAGAACTATTATAAGAAAATTCCACCTATGGTAAAATCAAATCCCATCCCTTTGGTTTATCTCCTACTAAGCAGCTTAGTAGGTTATCCAAAATCCTATTGACCACCTCTATTTTTCCATCAGTCTCTGGATGGTGAGAACAATTAAACTTCAAATCTATCTTCAACTTCTTCCATAATGTTCTCCAGAAATAACCAACAAATTTGGTATCTTTTTCTGAAACTATACTCTTCAGTAGACCATGCAGTCTCACCACCTCTCTGAAAAAAAACTCTAAAATATGAATAGCATCACTCATCTTATGACACATGATGAAATGTGCCATCTTTGAAAATCTATCCACCACCACAAATATGGAATCATGCCCTCTTTGTGTCCTTGGAAATTCAAGGAAAAAAAGCATACTAATGTCCTCCCATGGCCTCTCAGGTACAGGTAATGGCTAATACAATCTAGTATTCTAAGTTTTTCCTTTCACCATCTGAAAAACTCTACAACTTTGTAAAAAAAAATTCACATCCTTTTGTAACTGTGGTGAGTAATAATTCTCACTAACAAGAGCAATGGTCTTGTCTCGATTGAAATTCCTAGCCAAACCTCCACCATGTTTCTCCTTGATTAGATTCTCTCTCATAGAACTCCTTGGAATGAAAAATTGGCTTTCTCTAAACAACATCCCATCTTGGATTAAGAAATCCAACCATCTTGTCTTATCCAATATAGCAAGTTCCAAAAAGCCTTCCAAGCTTCTGCAAACTCTAGATCTTCTCGATACAAAATCTTGATTTCATTAAACCTAACAACCTCTATATTCATCTCTATAGAAAACAAATTCCTTCTACTTAAGGTGTTTACAACTCTGTTTGACCTTCCACTCCTATGCTTCAAAACAAAAGTATAACTCTGCAAAAAATTAACCCATTTTAAGTTCCTTTGATTTAACTTTCCTTGACTATTGAGATACTGCAAAGCTTGGTGATCAGTATATAAAACAAATTCTTTTTGCAACAAATAGTGTCTCCATTTCTTCAAAGCCTAAACTATAGCATAAAACCCCTGATCATAGACAATATATTTCTTCTTAGCATCGTTTAACTTCTCACTAAAATAGGTAATAGGTTTACCTTCTTGACTCAAAATAGCTCCTATGGCAATGCTAGTAGCATCACAAGTGACCTAAAAGACCTTATTGAAATTTGGAGGTGCCAAAATAGGCTATTTTGTAACTTTCTTCTTCAACACATATCAAAATTTTTGGCTGCTCTTGTAGTCCACTTAAACTCTTTTCTATCTCCTCTCACTGCTTCAATTAGAGGTGCACAAATACTACTGAAACTCTTAATAATTTTTTTGTAAAAACATGCTAGACCATGAAACGATCAAGTAACTCTATAACAGTCCTCGAGGTAGGCCATTCAATGATAGCTCTCACCTTCTCTTTATCCATTTTAAGACCCTCTATTGAGACAACAAATCCCATATACACCAATTGTCTCTTCACAAAGCTAAATTTCTTCAAATTAATCAACAAATTTTCCTCCCTTAGCTTCTCAAAAACCTTTCTGATATGCATCAAATGCTCCTCCAATGTCTTGCTAAAAATTAAAATGTCATACAAATAAACAATGAAAAATTTACCAAAAACCTCTTTCAGTACCTCATTCATCAGTTGCATGAAGGTGCTTGGTGCATTGGTTAGCCCAAAGGGCATGACTAACCACTTGTACAAGCCCTCTTTGGTCTTGAATGTTGTTTTCCATTCATTTTCTTCTCTAATCCGAATCTAGTGATAACCACTCTTTAGATCTATCTTCGTGAAGTACTTAGCTCCACTCAAACAATCCATGATGTCATCCATCCTTGGCAAGGGAAATCTATACTTGATTGTGATCTTATTGATGGCTCTAGAATTTGTACACATCTTCCATTCCCCATCCTTCTTTGGTGCTAGTATTGCAGGTACTGCACATGGACTCAAACTCTCTCTGATCAATCCCTTCCACAACAACTCTTGCATTTGTCTATTCAACTCTTCACTCTCTACTAGAGTCATACAATGGGCTGCCTTATTTGGAAAACTCACTCCAAGAATCAGGTCCATCTGATGACTAATATTTCTTACTAGAGGAAAACCTTCAGGTATGTTATCATAAATAATAGCTTGAAACTCATTCAACAAATCTGAAACCTCTATAGGTACCTCATTAGTATCTTCTTTATCAACTCTAGGGATCAATGAAAAACACATATGCTCATGCCTCATGCCTTCTAGGAACTTTCTTCCATCAACCAAACAAATTCTTGCATTACTACATACCTTTTCCTCTACCTCTTTCAAGAGCTTCAACTTATGGAAAACTCCATCCTTCATTAAGGAATAGGTGTTGGCATGTCCATCATGTACTACTCACCAATCAAACTGCCATGGTAAGCCTAACAACATATGACAAATATTCATAGGCATAATATCACACAATACCTCATCATGGTAATTTCCAATCTTGAACTTACCAGACATTGTTCATTTACCAAAGCATTATGGTCTTTCTATAACCAAGCAATCTAGTATGGATTTGGATGCCTTCTTCTCTCCAAATTCAACTAACCATCTCTTCTGAAACAAGTTATTGCTACTACCTCCATCAATAATAACATTGCAAACTTTACCTTCACACTTACATCTTGTACGAAACAAATTCTTCCTTTGGGTTGGCTCTTTCTCCTCATTCAACAAGGCCCTTCTAGTAACAAGAACCTCTCCTCTTTCTACATCCTCAAAATGTGAAGACTCAACATCTTCATCTACATGTGCAACTCGTGCATTACCCTCAGGTCTCCTATGTGTCCTTCCTTAATGTTGAGGACACTCATATTCCCTATGCCCTTCTTCTCCACATTGGAAATGGGTTCCATGAAAGCCTCCTCTCCCTAGTCTTCATATAGATCTTCCTCTTCCTCTTTGGTCTCCATTATTTTGATCACAAGGGTGACAAGTGTTATCTCCTTTCTTGTCTTGGCTGCTATTGAATCCTTCGCCTCTCTTTTGATCTTCATTTTGACCTCCATATGACCGTCCACTAGTCCTTCCACTACAACCTCCACCTCTTTGCTTACTTTCAAACCTTCTATTCAACTTCTCTTCTACCTTCAAAGCAAAATAATATGCACCTTCAATGGTAGAAATTCTTACCAGACTTAGCTCTTCTTGAATGCTTGGTTTCAACCCATTTATGTAATGGGAAACTTTCTCTTTATTGGCCTTAGAATGACTTGTTCTAATTAGGACTTGGTAGAATTCTTTTGTATACTCCTTAAAATATTTTCTTACTTGTTTCAACCCTTGCATATTCTTCAACAAATCCAACTCATAGTCCCCATAAATGAATTGTCTTTTCAAAATTTCCACCATCCAATCCCATCTTGTTATTTTCAATTTTCCTCTTCTATGTTTTTCCAACTGGACTTCTTTCCACCATATGCTAGCATGGCCTTTTAGTTTGGCCTTTGCAAATTTGACCCTATCTCTAGGTTTTCTATTTCCTCATACTCAAAATACTCTTCCATGTCTATGATCCAATCAATCAGCTCCTTTGGATTTAGGTTTCCAAAAAAATTAGAAACTTCTATCTTTGGCCTCTTTCCAATCTTAGAAATGGCCCTAATAAGTTTGAATTCTCTAGGATCCATTACATCCTATGCTTCCTCTTTGAATGGCTCCTCATTTCCAGCCTCATCCTCACTTTCATCTCTTCTTTAGACATCAACTTCCCTACACAACTCCTCTTGCAGTACTTGAACTTGTCTCTGGAGGGCTCTAAAACCCTCTTCTATTACCCCAACATTTCTCCCATCACGGTTTCTTTGTGGAGGCATGTTTTCTCATAGATCCACAACCACAAGTCCTAGTGAAAACTTCCTCACGTTTGGTGATCTGTTTACACACTTAGGAAAACCTGCTTTGATACCACTTAATGAAGGGTACTCCCCTTACAATCTAAAACTCATGAAAAAATAGATATTGGTACAAACAAAATGCAAGAAGGACAAAATATTTTCTATTATCACTGATATGAAAATGAAATTACAACATTATATTTTCCATCACATGGGCTTTCTTATTACATAAATCTGCAAGTATGCAAATTGAAGTCACCATATATGTTGCTTTGGCCTCTCCTATGTATTCCCCCTTTACATCCTTTATTTGGAAGGTGTAACCTCCCTAGAATCTTTTGGAAAGTGTAACCACCCAAGAATATTCTGGAAAGTGTAACTTGCTCAAGAAGATATTTTGAAATTTTATTAGTTTTGGTATTACAACTTTGTGGGGTCATAACTTTTGATTCGACCATCAGATTTTCTATTATAATACCTTTTTGGAAATATCTCAGAAATTATTTCACCAGTTTCCACCAACTTTATGGTCCATCCATAGCCTCTAAGTGCCTCTAAATTGACTCCAAAAATTTTACTAGGATTTTTAAAAATTAAATTTTCAATATCTCCCAAATGACAAATGGTATTGAAGTGATTTCTTCACCATTGGCTTCAATTTACCATTCTAGAGGTTTGTGTAAGATTTCATGTCCAACTATGCATAAATGCAAACTTACTAAAATAGTAACCCTGCCAAAATTAGCCCATATTGAACAGAAACAACATTTTTTTTTGGGTGATGCAAGATTGCTTACACCCTGGATGCTCTTGCATCAATATAAGATGATATGTTATAGTATGATATATATTAATAGGAGATAGTAGTATAGAAATAAATTAATTTACAAGGGAAGTGTAGATTATATGTATGTAATTGTACAAGAAAGATTTTAGAGTTGAAAACAATATGCAAGTGTGTTATGATTGAATGCATTTACCTCTTTAAAAATTAATTGTTTCTTGTTAATACTTAATTAATATAACTTTTTTGTTGCATTGGTTCCAACCTATGTTTGGATTTGATACCAATATGTAATGTTATTTTTCTCCAATGTACAAAATTGGAAAGATTTAATATAATTATATAAGAATTAATTTAAAATTGCAATACCAGAATGTAATGCTATTTTTCTCCAATGTATAAAATTTGATAGATTTAATATATAAGACTATTTTTTTTTTTATCGATAAGAAAGTTTAGCTTATATTGATGTAACAAATTTACATAGTTCTGCCTGATCAGGATGACGCAGATTGAAACCCTCATTATAGACAACAAAATTGGATCTGTAGACCCATATCAAAAAACCATAGTGACAACACTAGAGAACCCACATTTTAGATTACACATTGACCAATTTCAAAACCAAGACCAAACACTTGGAACATAATATTTAGACTACTTTGAAAGGGACAAAACACCATAACCCTGAACCAGACAAAGCCATAGGCAAAAACTGACAGAACAACATAGTCGGTTACCAAACATTTTGCTACGCAAAAACACGAAAGTCACGTTTCCAAGTCGAATTTGTTGAAGTTACCGAACAAAACTCCTTTTTTCAAGAAAGAAACACCAGCATTTGCCAACTGTTTGTGCTCCATTAACTCAAACCGGACAACATCTAACACGAATGGATAGTAATTGACCAGGGCATCTGGGTCCTCGAGAAAATGCAAGTCGCGAAGGCACGGAATCCCTTTCCCTAAGTGCACAACAGCCAAGGCATGATCCAACTCAACCAACATATCCTTTTTGAATAGCCCTCATGATTATCTTGGTCTCCCCCTTTGATACTCCGACATCCAGAAGACTTGCAAAAACCCTTGAAGAGATATATGAGTCGATCCTGTAACCTTCGGCGTTCTCCATAAACTTTTTCCCTGTAATGCAGGAGATGGTTGCAAGTATCAGGTAATTTGGGTGCTTAATGAGGCATTGAAGGCGAAGCGATGAAATCTTCCCTTCAAAGGAAATTTTCCTCTTAGAGCCCTTCAGAGCGACCGACGTCTCCAAACCCCGCATTTCCAATTCTTTGCTAGAGACAAGCAGAATGAATCTACTCATTTTCCAACCACACAATGATGAAAGAAACCAACATTGTGTAAAAAAAGAAGTTGTATACGTACAATACCAGCATGTCCTTTAGACAAATATATCGTCCTTTGAAACCCACGCAATATATGAACATCAATAGATAATCATGGAAAAGATGAGTTCTAGGACCTTCCTTCGGGCCACTAACAATACTAAAAAATTTGATATGTTTTAAATTTTCCACCATGCATGTGAAGATACAGATGTTAATCGGTAAGGAAAATTCCTGCATAGAGTTCCCAATTCCCGATGACCTGACCACCTCACCCATTGGGGGTGAGGTGGGGCCCTCCCATCCACCCACATCGGTTACTCAGTCATTAAGTTTTCCTAGATCACTTATTTGATTTAAAAACCGTCAGCACCTAAGTTGGATAGAGAGTCAGCTTCTTGATTACCTTCCCTGTATATATGAGAGATTTCAAAGTTTTTGAACTAGTCCAATTGTTTTAATACCAGTCCTAGGGAAGCATCGAGCCGCTAGTTTTGAAATTTACCTGACTGCAAAGCATTGATTATTAACAAAGAATCTCCCTCAATGAAAATATTTTTGATTTTTAACTCCAAACACCAGGCTAAGCCTAAAGCAACAACTTACAATTTTGCCCAATTGTTAGTACCAAACTAGAGTGGGGAAGCCAGTTTTCCAACTGTCTTACCCAACCAGTTCCTAATGATACACCCAACCCTCGATTGCCCCGGGTTACCTCTAGCCGCGCCATCAAAGTTCAGCTTAGACCACCCCAATTCGGGAGGACGCCAGTTAACATTCTTCCTTTCCTACTCTACCACCTTTCCACCCATCCTGATTGTAGAGGGAATGATAAATCCTGACCACTGCTTCCACACTTTTGCATCCCAATTGGAGAAGAGGGAGATCGATTTTGAATTTTGATGGATTCTTGAATTCATCACCTCAACCAGACAAGCTTCCAATTTTTTTAGAAAGGATGATAATGTTAGTGCATTGTCCTTAAAGATCCACCATTTTCTTTCCTTGCTAACCTCCCATAGTAACATTGAAGGGCTTTCCCTCCAAAACCCAACCAATGTCGATCCAATTCTAATTATTGGCCAGCCATTTAACCAGTCTTTCAAGTTCCCTGGAGAGATAGTTGAAAGACAAAGCTTTGAGCAGAGCCATTCCAAATAATGTTTAGTAAATGGACAGTTTAGAAACAGGTGATCATTTGACTTTTCCGCGGCTTTGCAAAGAACACATCTAGAAGGGCCATTGTAGCCAAAAAAATTTAACCTTTCTAGTGTCAGGACTCTACCTTGAATGGCAGCCCAAGTGAAAATTCCAACCTTTGGAAGGCAAAATTTATTCTAACACAGGTCACTAGAGAAGTCCACATCAGATTCCAACTACTTGGCGAGTAAGCCATACCCTTCCTTGGCCCGGTATGAGCCGGAAGAAGATTTGCACCATCGAAGCACATCTTATCCACCTCTTAAGTTGAAAGAGCATTGTTTAGTGATTTCCTTGAAAGCATTAATTTCTGTGTCACTTAAACCTAATTCAGAAGGGTCTTTCCAATGCCAAGCCAAAATGTCATTTGAATTCTCAATTACCAAATAATCTCTAACATTATTACCCCAAAGTCGTTTTGATGTTTCTTTCGCATTATTTAACAAAGCAACATATGCCAACTTGCTATAGCCACCCCAAGAATCTTCCCAAAATAACTCCTTACCACCATCCCCTAAATCCCATGAAAGAAAGTCCACAATTAGCTTCCAACAATTACAAATGAAATTCCAAACCCGAGATCCTTTAGAAAGAGATCGGGAAGAAAAGAAGCTTAATGGGTTATTCTATAAATATTTTGCAGTTAAAATTTTAACCCACTTCCGATCCTGCTATTCATAGATTTTTCAAGCAAGGTTTCCTCCTAAAGCTTTATTTTGGAGAGATATTTTTAATACCTACCCCAACCGCTTCTCTAGACTTACATACCTTTTCCCAGCTTATTAAAGGGAGATTTTTCTGATCCAAAGTTCCTTGCCAGAAGAATTACCTTAGCTTTTGACTACATTTGTTATTTATGCTTCCAGGAAGGGGAAGGCATGACATCATATAGATTGGTAGGGCTGCCAAAACTAATTTTATTAAAGTTAGCCTACCAGCCCAGGATAGCCACCTTCCCTTCTATGAAGATAGTCTTTGGTTGATCTTAGTTAACAAAGGATCCCATAATTTCCCCAAATTTTGTCTCGTAGCCAAGGGCAGACCCAAATGTTTGCATGGCAACTTCCCTTTTTTGAACTTAAGAACTTGCAAAATCTACTTTTCCAAAGTAGGATTAGTAAAAAGGAAAAACACTTCAGACTTTTCAGAACTCACCTCTTGGCTAGAGGCCTTTGAATAGTTTGTGAGAAGTTTTTTAAAGGATCTGGCTTATGAGACTTCTGCTCTCCCCAGGAGTAAGTTGTCATCAACAAAATGTTGATGAGTTAGAGGCGGCATATTACTTGTGATTTGTACTCCCTTTAGCTTGTTATCTAGATTTTCCTTAGCAAATGCTCTGCCCAGGGATTCTGCCATTAAGATGAACAAAAAAGGGGATAAGGGGTCCCCTTGCCACAACCCCTTAGAGACTTTAAAGAAACCATTCAGAGATCCATTGATCAAAATTGAAAACCTTGGGCAAGCAATCCAACCAAAGATCCAATTAAGCCAAGGTGTGGAGAAACCAAAATCTTCCAAAGCTTTGAATAAGAACCTCCAGTTAACTTTGTCATAAGCTTTCCTAATATCCAGCTTGAGGATCATGGATGGGACCCGAGTATTTTGAATTAAGTGGATGGCTTCCTGAGAAATGATAACACCATCAAAAATTGACCGCCCGGGAACAAGCTCATTTGTTCTTTAGAAATCAAGTCAGGTAGCAGCTTTACCTTGAGCCCATTTCCTATTGCCTTAGCCAAAATTTTGTAAGTTGTATTACATAACGAGATAGGTTTGAAGTCCTCAAGTTTGTCTGGTTTCTCCTTCTTAAGAATAAGGGAAATGAAGGTATTGTTAACTTCTTTTAGAGCACATCCTGATGGTCATGAATCTTCAACTGTCGCCACCACATCAACACCCACAATTTCCCAGCAATATTGAAAGAAGACTGTAGGAAAACCATCGAGTCCTAGAGATTTGTCAGGATGTAGTTGAAACAAAGCATTCATTATCTCAAGATCCGAAAACTTTAGGCTTGATCATAAACTAGTTTTGTTCCTTCGATACCAGTTTGGGAATATGTTGCACAAACTCATTTTGTTCATGAAGATTAGATCCCTCCTAGTCATTCAAGAGATTCTAAAAGAAATGAACTGTGGCATCAACAATGTGACTAGGTTGATCAATCCAACTTCCATCTTCCATTCTTAGACAAAAAATTTTGTTTCCACCATGTCTGATTTTTGTGGAATTATGAAAGAATTTAGTATTTTTATCCCCTTCGTTCAACCATAATTCTTGAGATTTTTGTCTCCAGAACACCTCTTTTGTTAAAATGTCATTCCAGCTATTTAGAAGATCCTTTTCCTTGAGATATAAATCATTATCCATGCCTCTTTGAATCACAACCTCATTCAAAGTTGAAAGTTCTTCTTCAATGCGCCTTTTTTCTTCAAATATGTTTTAAAAGCTAGATTTGTTCCACTCTTTCAACCTTTGCTTTATATTTTTTAGCTTCCAGAGGATAGTGAAAACATTTTTGTCCCAAAAAAATCAATTTATGACCACCACTGCTCGATAAGTGACAAAAAATTTGGGTCTTTGAGCCACATCTTTTCGAATTTGAAAGGACATCTTGGAGGGCGCCCATCATCAACAATGTCTAGAGAAACTGGAAAATGATCTGAGCTTGGGCACGGAAAAATTTTACAATCCAAAGAGAAAGAAAAGGATGCAAGATTACCTTTAAGGAGATATCGATCAAGTTTTTCCTTGATAGAAAAAAACCCATACCTCCTATTTTTTCCAAGTCTATGAACCATTCATCAAGGGCAGATCAACAAGATGGTTTCTATTCACAAAATCTTCAAAATGTATTTGTGATTGGAGCTTCCTAGACACCCCCCCTCTTGTCACTTGAATGCAAAATTGCATTAAAATCCCCACCAATTAAGTAATGATCAAATATCCAATTGATACAAAATTGTTCAATTTCCTCCCAAACCAAATGTTTTGCAACACAAGAAGTTGGACCATAAACATTAATCAAAACAAAATGTAAATTAGAAACCAAACTCTTGACTGAACAAGCAATCCATCTATTATCCCCCACTAATTTTTCTAATGTTACCAAATTAGGGCCCCAAAGAGTAATCAAACCCCTAGAAGCACCATCTACCCTGGTCCCAATCCAATTCCAAGGACCCATCCTTTTACCGAATGCCAACACCCCTTCTTTATCGAGCTTTGTTTCTTGAAGCATACAAACTTCTGCCTATGAAGCTATAATTTGGTTCTTCACAAGGTGTCTCTTGTTAGGGGAATTTAAGCCCCTAACATTTCAAGTGAATATTTTCATTGTTCTTCAGGAAGGGTAGTCCCCTTCCCTACTTTCAATAAGTCCACAATCTTTTTCTATCCGACCTCTTCTCCATCAATCTTCAATTTTACCACATTTGGAACTCTACCTCTTCTTTTGTGGTCTCCACAGTCTGGGGAAAGCATATCATTATCGAATTGACAAATTCCCAATCCATCATGTTTTGTGATTCTTTCTGAGATTTCTTCTCTTCATTTTTAGAATTTGAGTGTTCTGAAGCACCAATTGGCATCTTCCCTTTATCTTTGTAGCCTTTCGGAGTCTCAAAGTCTTGTTTGCAGGGTTGCTCATTTTTCCTTGGAGGTGGATAATCAAAATCCCTCCATCCCAGAATTCCAACCTAATTACCGAAAGGTGTGGGTATGTGTAGGATCATGATGGGCCAAAAAGTGGCGATATCATGGGTATTTTTAGGGTATGTGGCTGACAACTTTTTTTAACCCAAAATTGATGAAATGAAAAGGGTTTTTCAAGGATATTCTCAGGTTTCCACCAATATAAATTATGCTTTACTTTGAATTTAATAAATAATATTATTCATTTTCTAGATGAATTACAACTAAAGTCTTGATTGATAGGCTGATTGAAAAACATCTATAGCTTTCAAACGATATCACATTTTTGGAATCCAAAACATGCACCACATTATATGCTTTGCATAATATAGGATTAAAAAAAGAAAACTTGAATTTCATGAAGTTTCGACCAAGTTAAGGTGGTTAGACATACAAGTTTTATATTTTTTAAAAGTTGTAATAAAAAATTCATGATTAATTATTTACTTGGAAAAAAATTACAAAAAAATATGCATCACATCCGACATGAGTCCTCTACTTATGTCTAAAATCTTATAAAAAATTATTATCATTTTATTGTGGTTAGGGTGATCAAACAAACACCTACTTCTTATTTTTTCCCTAAAATTTAAGTACTACTGCATTGAAATTTCAAATTTTCACCAAAGAGATTTACAAAAATTAAAATAAACCTAGTAGTTTAGAAAATACATTCAATTTGCTACAGATTCTATTCTTACATATTTTTTAAATAATATAGATAACTTATTCAATTTTTTTTAGGTCAAGTTGCCTAACTCTTATTTTTTTTAATTTGTTGCCACTTAAGGGCCTGATTTTTCCATGATGATCCTGCACATACCCGTCTGGGTTAAAAAACCAAGGGTGACCTAAGAACACCCCATTCCATTTGGATCTCCATCTCTTTCCACTAGGGGCTACTTGGTAGAATCTGCACATAGATTCGCACATAGGTACTAATACCATCTTCATCCGTCCATTCTTTCACGCAGACATACTTTCCTAATTTATGACCAATTTTTGCCAGAACGTTTTTATGCCAAAATTCATAAGGGAGCTTTGAGAGTTTATACCAATCTTGAATATATGTAAGTTGATGCTTAAACGGATCAAAGCCAATTTCCCATTTGCGCATGTAGAAGCCAAAACCATCCATTAACCAAATGCCATCCATAATCTTAGAGCGGATTGCTTCAAAAGGGAAAATGACCATAAAAAAACCATTTGCCATATATTTAAAGAACATCTCCATGTCCCACCTACCTTGCCACCATCGGATTAGGGAATCCCAATTTAGATTGGATCCAAACCAATTCATAATAATTCCTGACTCTTCTAGCCTCTTGATTGAAGGACCTAGCCAATTAGAGTTCATGACAAAGGTTCTGCAATTCAATTGACCAAACTCTGTCTCCTTGCAGGAGTTTTGAACTTTCCTACTACCCTTCCCATTTGGAAATTTTGAATTTGAATTGCTCTCATGCCAAATTTTGTTAAACATTCCCCCATTTCCTTGGTGACCATTTTGTCTTTGCTGCCTAGACCTAATTGCACTAGGAAAACGCATACCAGCTTTCCCTTTTGCCCCCCAAATTTTAGCCTGCTTCCAATGCAACTGCTCCTTCGCAGTCCATTCATGTGCCAAACCACCTTCCTCAGACAAAACCCTCCCCATCCTAGGCTCGCCCAAGAGCTTTCACATAGATGATGAGCCTACCTCCATTTCTCCATTCCTCACTCCCTATTCGTCACTCTTCTGTGGATTTTTGCTCTTTGTGCTCTACTCCTTCATTTTCCTAAATGTTTTTATAGAAGACTTAATTTTATATGGCAATAGATTTATTAATTTTATTATCTAAGTTGAAAGATTACAAATTATATCTATAATTCAAATATAATTGCACCAAAGTACTTATTTATTATCATTAACTAGATTAATACACCAATATTAAGATCAACAATATCAATATATTCATTAGCATTCAACAATATGAACAAGGTCTAAATAGAAAAAATAACATATTTTAGAGAATTAGAATAAATCCATCTTTTTTATACTTAATTTTGAATATAATTAAATAAATTAAGTTCAACACTTATCTGAATTATAGCATTTGGAAATGCCATTCTCATCATAGGAATATAAATCAATGGTATTAGCCCTCATAGCTATGGTACACTTTGGAGAACCTATGTGAAAACATAGAATGTGCTTATAGGCACCATGCTTACACATTAAAGTCCTAGCTAGGATAATCCCAAGTGTAATATGTACCTCAATTTGGACACATTTTATGTGACCCCTTCTCTAATTCAAATAGCCCACAAAACTACCTTTCTCTTCCTTGAGTGGTCTCGATATCCTGTTCCAAGTATTATATAAGTTCTTTATATAAATTTTTAAGGGGTGGTTTCCAAACCATCATACCCTTTCATAAAGGTGTTCTTTCATAATTATTTAATAAATTCATTTATTCATCCCTTTTTTAAAAGAGTTTTTATAAATATTGTTTATTAATCTCTATTTTAACCAAATGATCATAAATAATATCCTTTATTTTCCCATCTCCCTTTTAATTTTAAAGGGTTATAATTCATAAATTTCTCTCCTGTTAGGGAAAGAGTAACATAACAAGGATAATCAGTAGCAATATTATCAATATGTGAAAGGTTCTCTTTGGAAGGATTTATCTTAGATGAAGAATCATAGTCTCCATATATCTATTATATGAAGCTACAAGTAGTAAAAAGGAACTAAGTGTACTCAAGATGATGCATAATAACCTTAGTGATTTTGAGACATATTAGTCTATAGACTATATCATTGTTAAACTAGCATGCACAATTTTATACATAGTCACTTGGATTATGAACAAATCTAAGGAGATAGGGCAATAGATCCTACAAAATGCAATTATCTTGTATACCTTATTTCCAAGAAAAATAGTCTCTAAATGTATCCTAACAATAAAATGATGAAAATAACAAAATCTATGATTGAAGCCCCCAAAATGAAACTTTATCTTAGTTGAAAATTATAAAATTCTTGTGTACAATCCCTTAAGACTAGTATTTTAAATTGATACTTTATAATATGAGTACATGAGCATTAGAAACCCCCTAAATTATTTAATTTTAACACTTTTAGTTGCTAAAATAATCCCCCGACAAGTATAATGTTTATCACTTAATGTTAGTTCCATTGTGATGTAATATTCTAGATATAAGGAAGTTTTATAAGGCCCAAAAGTATCCAGAATACCAAAAAATATTATGTGATTATGGAATATGAATAAACAACCTACGCCACTATGTAGAGCTCAAAAATATCAATTTCTAAAACAATAGCAACTAAAAAAGAGCTCATTTGTAAAGTTAAACTTGTGTTTGATGTTTCAAAAACTAACTATAACTAACAAAGGCGCTAAGAAAAAAAATGGAAGCAAGAAATGAAAAATTAAGAAGTTGAACTTACACCACTATGAAGAGCATTCAATTTTACCTCAAATAATAAAAATTACTCTAAAAAATTGCATTTTTATGACTAAGAATGGGCCTCACAAAGTTGAGTTGTAAAATTGGAAACATCAATGGTGAGGGGTAAGGAAGAGGGATGAAAATTGATGATGCTATAATAACATCATGATGTTGTCATTAGCTGAAAAAGTCAAAACTTGTCAAAATATTCCCTTTCCATCTAAGGATGCCAAAACCACCATCAAAATCTTTCATAACCATGTCTAGCAATCAAAACCATTCTTTTCAAATTCAAGACCATCTATTTTAGATGGGAAAGAACTTTTTTGTAAATTGTGGTTTCACTAGCAATAATCTAGCTACTAATGGTTAGCTAGTTGCTAGAATCTAATGTGAACACTAGACATTAACTTTTAGTAGTTAACTAACTTTTTTATAAAAAATTACCTCTAATTTTGTATTCATATGACCTCCAATGATTTTTTTATAAATGATTTTTTTGTCTAAATTTGACAACCTTTATATAGAAATAAAAGGTTTTAAGTCTTGTGGATGCAATGGTGAGGTCTATTTGGCCTAAAATGCCCCATTTGTGAGCAATTTTATTCATTTGAGATTCAAAATTTTGTATTCTACTATGCTACAATTTTATAATCTAATGAAATGAAAGACTTTTGTAACTTTCTCAAGCCTTTTAGACATGTCAGAATAGGTAAAAATGTTGGTAATATAACCAGAATAAATGTAATCATCCAGATCTTACTAAAACATGCATGTTGCAAGATATATTAATATCTTTTTTTATAGATCCTTTCAAATTCTTTAGATTTTTCAAAAATATAAGAGAAAAGCAAACATGAATTTATAAAATCTTACAAAAGTATATTCTAATTTCTAAATCAAGAATTCTAGTACACTTAAAACTCTAAAAAATGAGCTATGATACCATGTTAGAAATACAAAAATAGATTTTAATAACATACTAATTTCTTAAGAGATATTTAATCTATAAAACTATAATATATAGACAAAAATAAATCAGAGGTTTGGAGAGATTGATAAATATCAAGATCACAAATCTGCATTAAGAGCTCACAAAGAGAAGCTATTGAATCCATCGTGGAAGAAAAAAGAGCTACAATATAAATAGCCTAATAGTTTCCAAATCCAACGAGGATGAGGATAATGCATAAAATAAAAATCAATGGATTGCTTATTCAAGATTTTAAATCTATGAGGATATGAAAAAAATAGAATCACATGAAAGAAGGAGAACGTGCAACTCATTATCCTACCTTAATTGAGTGAAATCAATAAACATGTGCAATATCATACTTAAGATAAATATATATATATAAAGAATTAAAATATTACACTAATAGTTTAAAATAAAAGAAAACTTTGTTTTAGAGTACAAACTCTCTAAAAGTTAGATTATCAATCCACACAAATTTCATTTCTATGAACATGACTTATTTAATGTATACCTTATTAGTTTAAATTTTCCTCCAAAATATTTTACACTAATATTAAAATAAAGTACATATACTAATTTATTTATATACTATAAAAAATTAGCCAAATTTAATTTTTTATATGATAAAATTTAATTATTTTTAAAATTGTTAACAAATTTCATTAAATAAAAAAATGCTGATTGATTGTAATAACTAGCATAATTAAATGTATTAATACTATTTTTTAAAATATAAAAAAATAATTTCCCATGTGTCAATGAGGGTTCACAATCTGTGCCAGATGGTCGAATTGGACGCATGGGCACTAACACAAAGGAATGATGATGGAGGCTGAGTACTTTTTGATCCACCAGCCTAGCTAACCCGCTCCCAAGAAGGACAAGCCTGACAGGCAGTTGGGTTGATGCATGCCAAGAAGGAGACATGCCCGCCTGCACAAAGCAAATCTACTAATTTGGATCCACGCATTTAAGGTCAAGAAATTCAAATGATTTGAAAAAGCTAAGAAGAGGAATAAGGAATTGACAACATATGGAGGATTGCCTCCATTAGCAGACATTTGGTGAGTGAAATACACTTCCCAAGAGCGACTTAAATCCACCTCTATGGAACTGTATATAGCAACAATCAATTGTGGAGGGAGCAACAGGGAGTATTAAAGAAGATAGTTGGCTCCTCGTAGCTCACAATGGTGAGGCTATTTCTATAGATACTTTCACCTTCCCCGCATAATAATGGAGATGCCAATCAAGCTCAAAAGTACGAAGAAGGAAGCGGCCTTCTCTAGCTTCATCTCAGACCAGAGACTCAAGAATATCTATCTGAATAAAGAAATTCTTTGTTTGGAGGCAGTCATAATGGTAATTGGGAAGAAGATTTATTTTTTTGGCAATAATACAAGAGAAAATTCAAACATCTCCTCACTGTTTCTGGCATCATTACTTGATATGAATGTTCCCAAACTCAAATGCTTGGTGCTACTATGGATGGTCTTCAAAGTGGTGGTTTTGGGGAATGATTTGGATGTTGTTGCAATAGCACAGATGTGAATAGGGATCCCGCTCCCTGATGACATAAAAAAGATGTTCCGACAGGGTGTGGAGGTAGCATGGATGCCCTTCATTCTAGAAATGGAAGGGGAAATCTTGGAATGCCATAGGCATTGGGAAACTCATGGTTACAATTTCTTGTGCAAAAGACTCGGCTTGGAGGTAGTGGTGGGGGTACAATGGTGTAGGGAGTTTGCAGACCCGGTGGAGACCACCAGTTTCTATGATAAGGAGGATTGAAGGTATGTATGGCTAGGCGGATGGAATTTTGGATGGGCCAAGAAAGTAGAATCTATACCAGGAGGGTGGCAATGCATTGAAGCTCACAAGAGAAATGGGGTATGGTTTTTTGGTGTAAAAATGGTGTAAAAATTGCAAGTTTGGTTCAGCCCATAATTCGTTGAGCCAAACAATGTAAAATTTTGTTTTATAATTAATAGATGCAACTTTGTTGCATTTGACCGATCACAAAAATATAAAAAATTAACCAATAAAAAAATTGCATAAAAAAAGAATACCCTATACAATTTTAAAATACTTATTTTCTTTTAAGATATCCATAATCTCATTTGTAATAGTAGAATTTACAATTCAAACTCATTTACATTATCATTATAATCATCATCACCAACACCATTATATTCCTCATAATCATAAACATTTAATTGAAACCAAATCATCATAATCAATACTCTCTCCATACCTAATATCTTCAAAATAATTGCTATTACCCAATAGATCTTCAAAATATTTACTATTATCAACAAATAGTTGCAATATGTGGATAGTTCTCCTTTCTTTTCCTTTCTTCACTTGCATTAAAAATGCCTTAGATCTATATTACAATGTGATGGTATCCAAGAAACATATTTTGAGATCATTTCTTCAATAACCACAAATGTATATCATCCATTCATCATTGTTGTGCCCTCAACACACACGCCCCGTTCAGAATAGGGACCCTCTTTTCTTTCTCCTTTCTGGGTCGTTCTTTTGTTGCCTCATTTTGCATTCCCCCATTTTGGTGTCCTATCTTTTCAACGTACCCTCAAGCTCCCATCTTTGGTTGACCAAGTCTTGTCCCCTTCATCTTAGTTAGGTCCTGGAGCCTTCGGGACTCTCCTTGGCAGTTTTCTTTTGCCAGTGATCCTGGGGCCTGGCAGGCCCGCCCCATTAGGTTTCCCTCACTGGGTTTCCCTAGGATGTTCGTTGTTCTAAATGGTGGAAGGCTCCCACCTTCCCGAACCCTGGGCCCTGGTTCCTTGTTTTCTGCTGGTTTAAACTTACAAGAATTTTGACCTACTTTTGCCCATGCTGGGTCTAGTCCACTGGACTCCCATCCTTGAAATTCTACTAGATTTTTTTCATCTTCGATGGCCAACCTACGATGGCGCCTCGCTATCCAAACCCTAGGATTCCCTTCACCACTGGCCTCTAAGGTGCATTTAGAAATGACTGTCTAGTCGTATCTTTCTGGCCCCCAGACCTCGGACCTCCCACTGCCAACCCACTGGCCGACCGTACAAAAATTAAATGAGGCTATTAAATGGATATGAGGGTATAAATATAGGGGTCAACCTGTCATTTTCATTTTCCAGGATTTCCAGAAGGGATCAAAGTGCTTGCCAAAGGAGATTAGTGCATCCATCATCTACCACCCTTGTGTCCGAGATCATTATTTGGCCGTCCTTAGTCGATTTCACATCTTCTCCCATTGAACTTTCGAGGTAGGTTCGCTGTCTATTCCACCGAGAGGTTTTTATGAATTATGCTTAAAAAAATGAATAAACATGGGCTAAAATGCATCTAATTGATAAAACACAATAAAACCTACAAAACCCATGTCCTTAAAATTTGAAAAACCTCCAAAATCACCCCCTAACATCAGTCTAGAACTAAACCTCATTGTCGTCATTCTCCGTGCAGGGAATTTGTGCCCTCTGGTCTTAACCTCTCTTGTCGCCATTGAGATCTTGAAAAAAGAACCTTCTCAAAATGACAGGACACCCTCTCGAGCCCACCACCTCGGATCTCTATCGACCGATTGCCGTCAAACTTAGCAAACAAACACTCAACATCTGGCCTCCATTTCAGCCTCCTAGGCCTGCCTCATCGGCTCTCCCTTACCAAGTCTCCTCAAGGTGTTTGCCATTTCGAACGGCGGAAGGCTCCCACCTTCCCAAACCCTAGGCCCTGTATCCTCAAATTTCACCCGTTGAAAATTGCAAAACTTTAGATTACTATCATCCATCCCAGGCCCATCCCATCGAACTTCCATCCCCAGGACTCTACCTCGCCCCCACCATTCCCAAGCGATGAAGTGAGTGTGCTTTTCCACCCTTCGGGGTTCGTTTTCCTATTTGTCGTCTGAAGATTCAAACTTAAATGAGCTTTTCCGCCATGTCACTAGATCCCGGTCTGCGGGGTTCTGTCCATGGGTGGCTGTGGAATCTTTTCCATTTAATATGGTCGTGGGGTGACGTCTCCCCGACTCCCAGGTCCTGACCCTTCATTTGTCGTCCCTTCTTCCACCTAGCTCTACTCACCGGGGTGTCATCCCCTTCCATCTGATGCAAAAGGGAAAAGTGGGCTCGTCTTCCCAGCCTCCGAGTTCTACCTCCTCAATTTCCTAGAGAAACTTCACAGAGAAGACTAGCGACCAAACGCTCTATCGGGTCTGGTCCACCGAGCCACTCTTGCTAGGCTTCTGTGTAATGACTGTCGTTCTAAATGACAAAACTCTAACACCTTCTCGCACCCCCGGGCCCAAAACACCTTTAAGTCTAAAGTACACCATTGGTTGTCTTTTGACCTTCCAGGTCCCGAACTCTGGAGTTCTGACCCCCGAACTCTATTTTTTCTAGGCTATTTCAAACAACAAACTCCTAACAACTTTTCGGCCCTAAACCCCCGGGAGCTCCAAAATTGACCAAAATGACCTCAAATTTGAAAACCAACCTCGACCCACGTGCTCAAATTTGACTCTCTTCAATATAAGCCTTTCAAACCATCAAAATGTGAACACAGGAGAAACCATCTGAATTCCCACAGCCTATTTTCCCTTTCAAAACAACATTCCTGCTAGGGAAGTCTAGCCCCTTGGGCCCAGATTGTCCAAAATTACTTTAAAAAGTGACTAATGGCATCTGAAAGTAAATATTTAACTTCATTAATCATATGATGTATAATTGGATTTAGTTCATGGGATTTTGACTAATGTTAATGCTTTCACAATTGGTTGCACTCATTACATCTATGTTTGCAGGATATTTGGAATTGGGTGCAGGACCCTCGAGGGAAATTGCAGAGAGGGACAAAGGAAAGAAAGCATGCAAGACTCCTTGTGGAAAGGAGGATAAAGACCAAATGAAGTTCCAGTTTTAGGGTGAGCCTCTACATTCAAAAATTGTCACGTGCAGGCTGGAAGGAAATCACAGACACTAATATCGGCCACGTTGATATTGATGAATTCAAACAAAGGGTCAAGGTTCACCCAAAGACTACTAATACAAGATTGATCAAACAAAGTGGGATTGCAAAAGCAATAGGATTACGGGCCGTCTCTCAGAGCCCTTGAATTGGTCATGGCTTTCTAGCAGGCCTACCAACCCTAGACAAGAACCATCGTTGATAGAGACGGGAACATCCTCGTTGATATGTTAGCTAAAGGAATTACTAGAAATTTTCACATTCCTACCATTGAGGAGATGGAGGTACCCACCATGGAAGAAGGAAATGCAATGTGGGATGAAAACCCGATGGGCTGTAGGAAGTTGATAAATCAGTACTGGCTCAAGAAGAAAAGGGGTAGCGCTACAAAGGTTTCTCAAGAACTCTTTCGCAATGATTTCTATGAGGAATAGCACGACCTAGTTAACCATGTTGAGCGCAGTGATGGGCCTCCCCACTGCTGCATTTTTTCAAGAATGGATGGTGTATTTTGTTGAAAAAATCCTCCGTGGGGATGAAAATGTTACCACAAAAACCTCATTCTACTAAGGAGGCATCATTAGCGACTGCTTCCACGAGCAGTTTATGAATGTGAAGAAGAGATCTAACTTCTACATGACCTCCTATCTAGTGTATTCACTGGCTAAGTAGAGGTAGTATAGTGGATTATTTGTGGTACCCGATGAGGAGTCAGGCCAAAGATTGAAAGCCTATGACAGATATCCCCAGCTATAGTTCAGAAAATTCAAGGAGCATTGCAAGGTGAATGACGCCTTCATTAGCCACATCATCAGGTTGCTCAGAGGGGATTTTGAGAGAAGGGTCTCTCACAGCACATGGGAGTTCTTGAAGTAGTACACCTTCCTATTCATACAGTTCACCAAATTCATATATATTTGTGCCCAGGGTTTCATAGAAAGGCTGAATAAGCTGCCCTGGTACCCCAATGACTGAATTATACTATTAGAACTCTCCCTATAGTTGTAACATGTGCATATAGTCCTCAGTACTAAACATTTGGCAAGGATCCCTTATCCCTTAGCCTTCGGTTAGGGGATGTATAAATTACAAACTTCCTAGTGTGTTGGGAATTTTGAAAAGGAATTGGCAAAAGTACCATTTCCACCTACACGCTGCTCACCTATAGGTGGACCCATATGGGAATGTGAGAAAGGAACTGGGACCAGAGTATGCCCACCTACACGTTGAAGATTTCTAGGCAGATTTCTAGGATGACAAAGAGGTGTGTGCAAGACATTACATGAGGATGACCGTGTACTTCATGAGAAGGGTGCAGTTGTTTCCTATACCAGAACAGGTTGAGGAGGATGAAAGCACCATCATGGACCCCAGATTTAACGCAGTATCCAACTTTCCACTGCCTACAATAGATTGAGATAAACAGGAGGTCGATGACCTTGATATTGTAACTAAAACAATCGACTCTCATACTAAGGAATGGGTTAAGGGACAAGTGGCCCAATTAATGCAACAAGGGGTTGTCCTGACATATGAAGGGCTCCAGAGTGATTCTAGTGCCATAGAGGATGTCACTGCTACAACTTCAATGGGCGGGACATCCAAATCTCCTCTACTCACCAGATCAAAAAAGAGGAAAGGAATTGAAACAGAGTAGTCTCTAGATCCCAAGGTGTATACAAGGAAAGATTCAGGAAGCTCGCCCTCTAAGAGGCCCAAACGAATGGGAAGTTTCATAGATAAATTGGCAATTCAAGAGGGTGAGGAAGAGAGGGCGGATTAGCTAGAACTCCCTTCGGCTCCCCTCATTTTGACCACCCTGCTATCTATTTCCTAAGCCATGATCATCACATCCCCACCTGCGGTGGACATCTCAATCCATCTCGCCTCCTTTCTCCCGATAGGGCCCATCATAATGATTGAATCTTCCTCTGTTGCGACTACTCCGCTTTCCACTACCACAATGTCACCAACTACATCGCTCCCATTAGCAATGGTGACAACAATAATGCTCGCACTAGCATTACTGGAGGCTTTCTCGCCACATATGCAAAACATCCCCTTTGAGATCTCCCAGATCTTTCTAGATCCCACCATTCAAGCTGCCTTAGTGCAGGTCCTCACCAGTGCTACACCTTCACAACCTCCAATGGGACCACCAGCAATGGAGGCTACAATGTTAATTTCTAAAGAATGGGAAAGGCAGGAGAAAGAAGCCTCGAAGGCGATGGAGGAGGAAGCTGACGAATACCATGAACACCCAGAGTATGAACACTGGCCAATTGATAGGGTGGTTCACGAAAAAGAAGAAACAAGGTCTTTCAAGAGTGGAGACGAAGAGGAGGGTACATGTCAGTAAAACCATCATACAAACCTTCAATGATGATCTCAAAGCGGAAATGGCTAGACAATTGAAGCATGATGAAGAAGAGACAAAAAGGTCACCTCCTAGAGAAGAGCAAGAAGGTGGTAGGATAGAGGAAAGTGTAGAACTCCATATGGGGGAACAATAATGGGAGGATGTGTCACCTCCTTATAGAGAAGAAGGAGATATCAAAGAAGACAAGCCTAAGGAGCATGTGCATGAGCACAACCAAATTGAAGAAAGAAAAGAGAGGGAAATTGAGATAGAGGAAAGTCCCTAGGGGCGATTGCCTACTAAGCCTCCCATCAAATGCCTCAAGTTCATCCAAGACTCTGATGAGGAAGAAGGAGACAACACCAAAGTGAAAGAAAGGAATCCCACAGGTGAACAAACGAAGATCTAGACAAAGGAAGGCGAGGGTGATCGAGAATTTCCCAAGGGAAAATCCACTATGCCCAACTAGCTGGAGGGGTAACTTGAAAAGAAAACTCCTGCCTCGAAGGATTCAAGAGCAAGGCTAGAAGCTATCCTGGCCTGGGCACAAATCTCAACCAGGAAGGAGAAGAAGCCCAAAGTTAGATCCAAGGTAACGATAGATGCTTCCAGGTCTCAAACTGTGTAGATAGCAACACCAGTGGTAGACCAAGGGGGAGTAAGCTATAATATCTCCACCATTAACTTAGGAACTGCTACTAGAGAGTAGAAGGTGGAGCATCTTGAAGAGTCAGTGGCTATGATGGTGCAGCTAATACAATAGGACAAGGTCTCAAAAGAAAAACTTAAAGCACAAGTGGCCACCTTGAAAGATTGCATCCAACAATGGTCTTCAGTTGAAGACATGCCTACCATGTCCATGGCTCCACCCCAACTGTTGTCCAAGGAATAGATTGACAAACTGGAAAAGAGAAAGAACTTGGACAAAACTACAGAGAGCTAGTTTCGACAAGCTCTATACATCAGGAACATGGGTATCTATCGGGTTGTTCGAACAACCAACAAGTTCTTGAATTTACAACAGTCTTTGGAAGGCACAAAGAAGCTCTACACCAACTTCCCTACAACATATAATTCCACCTATCCAAAGATCAAGGCCATCCTCTGGCTACCAAAATCCATATGGGAAAATGAGCTCGCACT
The DNA here is from genome assembly GCA_007258455.2 of Sequoia sempervirens. Lineage (NCBI taxonomy): Eukaryota > Viridiplantae > Streptophyta > Pinopsida > Cupressales > Cupressaceae > Sequoia > Sequoia sempervirens. Next base: position 391,324,719 of record VDFB02353493.1, read on the forward strand.
AAAAAGGGATGATCATTGGCTAGTGGATGTGTGGAAGCAAGACTTTGATAATAAGAAGGAAAGGTTGGAGTAGATAATAGATAAAGTGGATCCATATATCGAATGGGTCTAGAAAATCAGGGCAAATTTCACCCGATATTTGAGGGTAATGACGGGATATGACATACCTGTGGTGCAGATTGATCCAGAGAAAATGAAGCCCCATTTCTAGACAAAGATAGAGGATGGGATGTCAGATGAGATAACAACAAAATTCATGATTTTTGTTGCCCGCACCTTCGCCCAGTCACAGCTATTCAGAGATCATGCCACCAAGTATGATGAAGACTAGAAGAGGCTTGATGAAAACTCTGAGGAATGGAGTTATCAAGTACTATGGTCCCAGATCATAGAGGTTGAAAAACTCTAGCCAGTAATCTTGAAATTCATGGAATATGCAGCTTTGAAGAAGCAAGAAGGTGACCCTATTGTTAGTGAGGAACTTCTAAAGGAATAGCTACTACAGAAAGAGCAATCAACAAAAGACAAAATTCTACAATGCTGTCAGTAGAAGACGAAATAGGGATGAAGACAAAACTATATTTTAAATTGTAATATATTGGGGGCGGTAGGTAGAACCCTAGTTTGTAGTGAATCTTGGCCACACAATGAGATTGAATCTTGGCCATTCATTCTACTTTTTGGGCACTATAAATAGGGGGTATCCTCTCATTTCCAAAGGGAGTTGAGTTGTTGTAAAGACATGCTGCGGAAATTTCTAATGAAAATACATTGACTTGGTGCATTTTCTAAGTTCTTCACATGTTTCATGATTCAATCTCCATTGTTAGATGCTTTATTTAGATCTACATTGTTTTTCTAGTTATATTTAAACTGCTTAAATAGATTTTAGTAATGTTGTTCCATATTCATGAAGATTTATGATGTGTAGATGCCTTCCTAGTCCATAATTTTTGCTATTTGTTGCTGGTAAATAGTTGTGGAAAGTTAGTTTGGGTTTGAATTCAAAGTTGCTCCACACTTTTATCTTTTTTCATGCATGTGCATGATGAATGAATGATGAAATATCTGCAAGCCTTAGAAGACAACACAAATTTCATGAGACTGTGAATTTTTTGGTTAAGTGAAATTTTGTTTGAAGGAAGTTGTCCATGGCCAAAACTCCATGATTATTGTTCATAGTTAGTTGCAGATCTAGGAACCTTCTTTCTTCCCTGCTCTTTTTTTTTTAACAACTTGTGCTAAGGTTCATTGCACATTGTAAATCCAAAACTTAAGAGAAACATTAAAGTTTTAGATTGTTGTTTGAACCTACAAAAAATTACACCATAACTCCCATCTCAGAAACTTCAAATTTTAAGATCCACTCCGCATCCAACTATGTAAGTCTACCCTATGATTACCAGCAAAATCACATCAAACATCAACTAAGGAGTTCCATGCAAGTCATGACCTAACACTCGAAAGACCTTGGGGAGATTTTCAACAACTTGTCGTTGGAGATTTCCTTTCAAGAGAGGTAGTGTATGTATGCATTGCCTGTGTTGAGAAAGTGCACAAAAAACCCATCAACATAACTAGCGCTAGAAGGAGGGCCTTGTGAAGCTAGATTGAATTGGATCATTCTCTTTGGAAAGGTATCAAAGATTTTTATGGTTGACACCAAACAAGGGAGAATTTCAAGAGCTATAGCCCCCCACAAGGGAAAAATGAACTAAGGGAGGAGACGCTGCTTCTTCCTCTTCTTCCGCCCCACCTACTTTCCTTCCACCTCCATCTCTATTCTTCTCTTATCCATCCTCCACCTAGCCATACCAAACTGCCTTTTCACCCCCCATCTCTGATAGCCAGGAAGTTGCATTTCTCCCGGCCATGCAAGTTCAAGGTACAATCCAAACAGTCATAGCCCAGGTGCAGTCCCAAGCTGCCGTTTTACTGTAGGTACAACTCCATATTGTTATTCCTCAACAACAAACACCACCTCCACCTCCCGCCATGGCTTGGTTACTGCAAAATACCTCACCATTGCAATTTGGTGCATACCATGACATGCCCAAGAATCTGAAGGGCTTCTGTTCAAAATTCAATCCTCATGACCAGCAAAGAATGATAGAAGAACACATTAAGATATTTGAAACAACAATTATAGATATGCAGATCGATCATGAAGATGTTGAATGCTACCTTTTTCCATACTCGTTAAGTGATGAGGCTTTCTACTAGTACATGAATTTTCCAAGAGGGTCCATCACCACATGGGACCTCATGAAGAATGCTTTCCTATAGAAATACAAGATTTCGATTAGCCCCTCAGAGCTATACGACAGTTTATGTCCATTGGAGGGAAGTTAATGAACCCATTGGGTCCTTTAATGATCATTTCCATCACGCATTCACCAAACTTTAGGATCCATACATACATAACGATGTTGTAGCCCTCCCTGTCTACTATGCAACATTAGATAATCTCACGTCACCTTTGGTAAAGAGGATGCATCTGCCACTCACCACAGTAGTGACTACTAATGTGAAAGTAGTTGTTGCCAGTGTGGACTTAGGGTAGAATATCTCCGATTTGTTTCCTTCATTGGGATTGGTAGCTCACTCGATGCAAGTTCAAGGGCTTAATCAGGCATTCGCTCATCGGACCCCTCTTATGAACCAGGTGCCTTAGTTGCCCACCATTTCGTACCTTGGACAACTAATGAATCATGCACCTCCTGTGCCTTCTTATTTGCACCCTCAACAACAACAAAGTTACCCTCAAGGACAACAACAACACGTGTATTCTCAGTAGTTGCAAGCACCATTGTACTTGTTGGGACCAGAATTCCCTCCAATACATCAAAATTAACCAGTGGCCCCGCCCGTCTTTCTCCAAAATCTAGTACAACAGCTAAGCAACACTGCTGAGAAGGACAAATTGGAAGAATTGACTGAGATGATAAGGAAAATGTTTACGAAAATGACACACTTAAAGAATCAGAAAACTTAGTTGTAGGAATCCTAGTATAGCATCCAGGCTAATTTTAATTGGGAGAGCCAAGATAACTGAGATGGTAGAGACAACCAAGAAGTAAGAACCTCTTTTGGGAAAAAACTATGATAGAGGACAAAATTCAAATCAAAACTTTGAAAGAAGGCCTTCTTAGAGGTAGCATTGTACGTGGAGTACAAGACCTAATAACAGAGGTTTCCCTACTCCTCTTGATCTGCCAACAATGAACCAGTGGAGTGTACCTCATCAAGGAAGCCTTGTCCAGATGGTGCTGGATTCACAAGACCAGTAGACATTTTGAGCTTGATTATCCTGAATACCAGACAGCTGCTGAAATCTTCCAAGTCGAGGTCTAAAATGTTGTTCATGGTACCGGTTGCAGAGACATCATTCTATCTAAGCCTTATGACTCTTCCTGTCTCGTGGTAAACCAAGCACCATTTCCACAAAGAAGTCGTAATGAACCTAAAGTCAAGCCCACCCCCATTAAGAGTGAAGAAGTGCAGGAGGTAAGTAACGAACAAACCTTGGCTCATCTTTTTGATTCAGTAGATAATGGTCCACTAGATGAGGAAGAAACACATATGGATGAAGTTCACGTGTTCCACCAAAGAGCAACTCCCTACTTCCTCAGGAATAGTTAGGTGGGAGGACCCTTTATGATTTCTACTCCCCCAAACAATTTTACTACCCTACCTAATCCTAATGCTAGCAATAACCCTGGGCTTCCCCATATACCCACTCAGAATCTCCATGAGGATAGGACTCAAAATAAGTCACAAAATTAGCCTCAATGACAATCACAAAACCAATCAAATCAAGTGAAGCCCAACCTTCAAGCTCTGCCATAGGTCAAGCCTTTGACTTTGAGATTAAACAAATGGGTGAATATGTGGTAGAAGAGTTCAAGAAAGTTAAAATCAGTTTATCTTCCTTTGAACTACTCAAAGTCCCTGTTGTAAGGCATGCCTTCTTCAGGGTACTCAATGGGACCCCATCCTCTAGCACAACACAAGAGACATCAGCCAAAAGAGTCACCTTTGAAGAACCCAGATAGGAACCTGCAGTTTAGGATAATACAGGGGGTTATGTGCAGGATTATGATGGGCCCAAAAGTAGCAATATGATAGGTATGTGTAGGGTATGTGGCTGATGACTTTTTTTTACCCAAAATTGATGAAACAAAAAGGGATTTTAAAGGAGATTCTTATCTCTCCACCAATATAAATTATGATTTACTTTGAATTAAATAAATAATTATTATTCATTTTCTATTTGAATTACGACTAAAGTCCCGATTGATAGATTGATTGAAAAACATCTATAGCTTTCAAATGATATCACATTTTTTGAATCTGAAACATGTCACTTTCTATGCTTCACATACTATAGGATTAAAAAATAAAATTTGAATTTCACGTTTTGACCAAGTTAAGGTGGTTAGACATACAATTTTTATATTTTTAAAAGTTGTAATAAAAAATTCATAATTAATTATTTACTTGGAAAAAATTATAAAAATATATGCATCACATCCAGATATGAGTCCTCTACTTATATCTAAAAATTTTAAAAAAATATTATCATTTTATTACAAGTTAGGGTGGTAAAAAACCTACTTCTTATTTTTTCCCTAAAATTTAAGTACTACTACATTGAAATTTCAAATTTTCACCAAATAGATTTTAAAAAAAAAACCTAGTAGTTTAGAAACTACATTCAATTTGCTACAGATTCTATTCTTACATACTTTTGAAATAATATAGATAACTTATTCAAAATTTTATGTCAAGTTGCCTAACTCTGATTTTTCTAATTTTTTTGCCACTTAAGGGCCTATTTTTCCATGATGATCCTGCACATACCTAGGGAAAAGGAAGGATGTTCCCTCAAATCAATCTATAAGTAGGCAGCCAGAAAAGGAACCAGATCAGAATAATAGGCATATTTCCAAACATCAGCCATCTGGGCAGACTGGGGATAGAACTGGCAATAAGAATAGGATGCAAGTAGCTCAAATGGATAGGTCCTCTAGCCTCTTCCAAGGAAAATTTGAAACTCCCCCTTTCCTTATCACCATGCAAATATTTGGGAAGAACTTGCACAACTACCTGCTTGATTCAAGAGTGTCTGCCAATATTATGCCCCTGGCAGTGTGCAAGGCTCTTGGGATTACCCCAACACCCTCAAGGAGAAAGGTGGCCTAGCTAGGAAAAAATGAGATCAACATCGTGGGAAAAATGAATTGGATCCTGATGCAAATTGTTGTGGATCCAAGGATACAATGGTTCATTGATATTCAAGTGGCAGACATTCTTGATGCATATGGGATTATTTTGGGAAGAGACTTCACTAGAACGTTGAACCGTTATGTTGCCACAAACCATTCTCACATGTGGTTGCCATGGAAATGACTGCCAAATCAAATTCATATAGACTGCGAGCCTTGTATGAAGTACATGATCACAAAGTACAAAAACCTAAATGAGGTGTTATTTGTTGAGATAGAATTGAGAAATTATTGTCCCTTTTCCTGCCAGGATGAAGTTGAATCCCAAGAAGAGTTTGCTACCGAAGTACTCTTGGTCAAGGCAGCCCTCCAACCGACTTCACTCAAATTTCTCAGAGTACATCTAGATGCTGGTAGAATCAGATGATAATCCTGATGAAGACAACAACTTGGGACTACTCAATGTTTTCTAAGAATTCATGGAAAAATGCGCAAATGACCAACTCAGTTTGGGTGCCCAAATGGATTTCTAGGATCTCTTGCTGCCAAATTGGTGTAGAATTCACAATGTTGCCCACTCTAAGTTTGATTGCTTCTTGTGCCAAACAACGGTAGAGAATGTCAAAAAATTAGCTACCCCTCAGAAGGAAACATCGAAGGAAGTGCTAGCAAAACCACCTGCTATTAAATACATTGGGTTGGAAGATTCCCCTAAGGTCAAGCAAGCAACTGCCCCACTAGAAAGAAATGAAGCCTAGTTGAACCTGAAGTCAAAGATCTATCCAGAGTTTGGACACTTCAATTTGATAGCTCCAAGTCAAAAAAATGAGTTGGTGCTAGGTTCAAACTCATCAGCCCAATGGGTAAGGCCTTTCTTGTTTCCCATAGGTTGCAGTTTTATAATACTAATAACATAGAAAAATATGAAGCGTTAGTCCATGGTCTTCTTATGGCCCTAAAGAAAAATGTCAAAATGTTGCAAGTGCTTGGTGATTTCGATCTTGTAGTCAAATAGGTTAGAAAATTGTATTCCTACCATGATAGAAGACTTGTGAACTATAGGCATAGGGTTTGGGATCTCTTAGAAGGTTTAGATGCATTTAATATACAATTGATCCCTTGTGCTCAGAATCATACAACTGATGCCTTGGCTCAGGTGGCCAACACTTTGCAACCCCTCTCCTTGTCTAGGCTCAAGAAATCCATAGTTGAGTTGACATCCACACCGTTTGTCCTAGATAATGTCACTCATTTTCAAGCCTTCAATGATGACAAACATATCCTTGAGTTCATCACGAGTTTCGATGTCTTTGCCACCCAAATAATTGATGAAACTAATCTGGAGGAGGCCGAATTGGATATAGGAGTTGTCAACCTCAAAATTAACATGATTCCCAGAGGCATGGTTCAACTTGAATGCATATTTGATTTGGACCAGATCAGGAACCAGAACCAATGAACGAAGAAGGAAGCCATAAGCAACCAGTGTGGTGCTCACAACCTTGGAACCCCAGAGGAGACCAAAAATGTTTTCATTGGCAAAGTGTGCATGCTTGAGGAAAAGAAGGGAATCATTGGTGCTTTGTAGAGGTATCGTGATGTGGTAGCATGGAGCTATGAAGATATTAAGACTTATGATACCTCCATCATCACGCACACCATCCCTCTCAAGATAGAAGCTAAGCCCTTCCACCACCAGAAATGTCTTATCAATGCCTTGCTATAGCCCATCATTTACAAAGAGGTACAAAAGTTACTTTAAGCAAGAATTATCTTCCCGGTCAGACACTCCACATGGGTGGCCAACTTGGTCCTAATAAAAAAAAGAATGGAGAAATTAGATTGTATGTAGAATTTTGCAACTTGAATAAAGCTTTTGAGAAGGATAACTATCTGGTACCTTCATTGGATGACGTATTGCATATTTTACACGACTCTCAAATGATGTCCTTCCTCGATGGGTACTCTAGATATAACCAAGTTATGGTGCAATACGAAAACTACCATAAGACAATGTTCACCACCAAGTGGGGAACCTTCGCTTACAGGAGAATGTCTTTTGGGCTCATCAATGTTGGTGCCACTTTTCAACATACCATAGATATTGCCTTCAAAGATCTAATTGGGAAGTGCATAATCATCTACATAGATGATTTAACTGTGTTCTCTAAAAGGTGGGGTGATCATGTCTCTGATCTATGCAAGGTATTTCAAAGGTGTAGAGAGTTTGGAGTTTCCCTTAACCCAAAGAAGTGTATTTTTGACGTGACTGAGGGTAGGTTGCTTGGACATGTTATTTAAGAGAAGGGAATCTCCATAGATCCTGAACACATTAGATATTTTCTAAAGATCTTGCTACCAGGCAACAAGAAAGAATTGAAATCCTTCTTCAAAAAGATTGACTTTGTCAGGAAATTCATCACAGGTTTTGCTGAGATTGTTAAACCACTCAATGCCATGTTAAAATAGGATGCCAAAATTGAGTGGACTCCCAAAGCCAAACAGGATTTTGAAGAAATCAAATAGGCCATTGTTGAGGCATCTATACTAGTCAACCTGAACTATCTAAAGCCATTCTACATCTATTCATTTGCTTCAGAGAATTCCTATGCCAACATCCTGAGTCAAAGAGATGATGAAGGAAACGAGCACCCGATTGCCTTCATGAGTGCTTCATTGAAAGATGTTGAATTACACTACCACAATGTAGAAAATCAAGCATATTCCCTCATTATGGGAGTGAAGAAATTTAGGCACTACATCTTGTGCAACAAAGTCTTCGCCATTGTCCCTAATGCTGCAGTGAAAAAGCTTCTCATACAAAATGAATTGGGTGAATGAAGAGCCAAATGGGTCACATTGCTCCAAGAGTATGATATGGAAATCCAACCGATGAAGTTGGTGAGAGGACAGGCACTTACCCGCACGATTGTTGAATCGGTAGCAGAAGTAGGACCTGAACTCACTGTGCAACAATACTAGTTTGAAGATGTTTCCCCAAGAGAGTGGTACAAGGATGTTGTTTATTATTTGTTGAATAATAAGTGTCCACCTCACTTACAAGGAGTCCAAAGACATGCTCTTAGATTGAAAATCAATAGTTACATGTTGCAAAGGTCCATTTTATACAAGAAAAATAATGAAGGCATCTACTTGAGATGCCTTGGCAAGGAAGAAGCAAACTGAGTCTTGAAAGAGTTTCATGATAAACTTTTGGCATTGGTCATGGATCTGGACCTTCCACTGCACATTAGATATGAAGAGTAGGGCATTATTGGCCAACTATCTTCAAGGATGCTTATTGTCATGTTCATTCATGTCACACATGTTAGACCACTGCTACCAAGGAGAAAAATGTTGCTATCCCACTACAACCCATGTTGGAGGTGAGGCCATTTGTGTAGTGGGGCCTCGATTTCATTGGTCTGGTAAGCCCTCCATCATTTGTGAGACATAGGGACATTTTTACCACTACTGATTACTACACTAGATGGACAAAAGCAATTGTATGTAAGCAATGCACAATTGAGGTAGTTACTAATTTTCTAGAAAGTTTCATTTTAAATCATTTCAGTTGTCCTTAGTCGTTGGTGTGTGATAATGGAGTTGTGTTTGTTTCATTAAAATTTACTAGTTGGGCCTTCGACTATGGAATTTCCCTTAAATTTTCATCGAATTACTACCCTCAGGGAAATGGCCTTATTGAGTCAACAAACAAGAACCTGATCACTGTGATCAAGAAATTACTCGATAGGAATCCCAAAGACTGGCATACCCAGCTTTGATTCTCCCTTTGGGTAGACTGCACCTGACACAAGGCTACCCTTGGTGATTCCCCATTCCATCTTGTCTACGGCCTAGAGCCCATATTTCCTATCCACTTGAAAATTCTCACCCTCCAATTTATCAAACTTTTAAGAAGGGAGGGACCGTAGGGAAGCTTGATAAGTTGAGCTCTTACATTTAGAAGAAGTTTGAGACTGTGCAATAGAAAAAATTTCCAAACATCAGGGCGTGGTTAAGAGATGGTTCGACCACCGAGCCAAAATCAAGGCCTTTAGAATTGCAGATTTAGTCTTTTATTGGGATAAGGCCCATGAAAGTAAACGGGGACACAACAAATTCAACAATTTTTGGCTTGGCCCCTTTCAAATAGCTAAAATATTGGGAGACAATGCTTTCTGTCTAAAGACCTTAACTGGTGAAGATATCCCATTGCCAGTCAACGGGTAGCAGCTCAAGCATTACTTCCAATCCTAAGCTCTGTCGAGCTCTTTTTTGTAAATACCTGTACATAGGTTAGAGTAGGTTGCCTTTTGGCTTGCTTGCATTTTTTTGTTTTGTTGTTTCTCTATTTTTCCTATTCCTCGGCTGTTTTGTTTCGAAGAGGATGTTCTTTGTCCCACTGCAATGGTCATGCTTGTTCAATGAACGGTTCACTTTGTTGTTCGTCCTTAGTGTTCTTCAGCTAAATATTTATTCCCGACTATTGGTCCCTGAAGGTTGCCTAGGAATGGTTTCCTCATTTGAACTCTGCTTTAGAATTTGACCCTAGGTTGGCTCTTTTTACGCATATCTCAAATCTTGCACAAAGCATATATTAATTATTTCTAAAGGACTATACAATGACTGCTACAATATCCTAGTAAGTGAAAATCCTAAGTCCGCTCCAGTGACCACTGTAGTTCCCAAACCCATTGTAGGCTTTAGTGCTTACACAGTTGAGCAAAAGATAAGTGAAAAAAAGAAAGTTGAAAGAAATATCAAAACACAAAAAAGAAAATTTTGAAATCAAGTGACTGTATGGGTGTGTGGATAACTCTACCAGGGCTATGGACACCCAGCTGACAGTAGAGCAATATCCCTGGGATCACAGTGACAACTCCATCAGGGCTATGGATGCATGACTAGCAGTGGGGAAATGTCCATGTTACTTTTGGTGTTTGACGTTTTACGTAGAGTGCTTGATTGGATTAGCAGCCACTTGTCACAGTTCAGTGAAAAGGAATGAATTCACCACACACACTTCTAAGATGTCCTATAGTTTGACCCAACTCAGGATCCTATCCTCCCAGTTCACTCTTGGAAGTCTGCTCTTGGTCTGTGAAACCAGAGATTCTAGGTCTAGAATGAATGCTTATCCCTAGAATGCTCGGGAGCATTTCCCAATGGAGTCACCCTTTGTTGTGTCCTCAACACACACACCCCATTCAAAATGGGGACCCTCTTTTCTTTTTCCTTGCAGGGTCGTTCTTTCGTCACCTCATTTTGTGTGCCCCCATTTTGGTGTCCTAGATGGTCAATGTACCTTCGAGCTCCCATCTTTGGTTGACCATGTCTTGTCCCCTTCATCTTAGTTAGGTCCTAGAGCCTTCGGGACTCTCCTTGGTAGTTTTCTTCTGCCAACGGCCCTAGGGCCTGGCGGGCCCGCCCCACCAGGTTTCCCTCTTTGGGTTTCCCTGGGGTGTTCATCGTTCCAAATAGCGGAAGGCTCCCACCTTCCCGAACCCCGAGCCTCGGTTCCTTGTTTTTTGTCATTTTAAACTTGCAAGGATTTTGACCTGCTTTCACCCACGCCGGGTCCTGTCCACCAAACTTCCATCCTCGAAATTCCACTTGGTTTTTTCCATTTTTGATGGCCAACCTACGATGGCGCCCCGCTATCCAGACCCCAGGATTCCCTTCGTCGCTGGCCTTCAAGGTGTATTTAGAAACGACTATCTAGCCGCATCTTTCCGACCCCTGGACCACAGACCTCTCGCAGCTGACCGTAAGTTTGAACTCCACCAACCCACTGGTTAATCGTACGAGCATTCAATGAGGCTATTAAATGCATATGAGGGCATAAATATAGGGGATGACCTGTCATTTTCATTTGTCAGGTTTTCCAGAATAGATAAGAGTGCTTGTTAGAGGAGATCAGTGCATCCGTCGTCCACCACCCTCACCTTCGAGATCATTATTCGGCCATCCTTAGTCGATTTCACATCTTCTCCCATCAAAATTTTGAGGTAGGTTTTCCATCCATTCCACCAAGATTTTCTTATGAATTTATTCTTTAAAAAATGAATAAACATGGGCTAAAATGCATCTAATTTATAAAACACGATAAAACCTACAAAACCCATGTCCTCAAAATTCAAAAAACCTCCAAAATCACCCCCTAATATTGGTCTGGAACCAAACCTCGCCATCGTCATTCTTCGTGTAGGGCATTCACGCCCTCCGGGCCCTACCCCTCCTGCCACCATTAAGAACTTGAAAAAAGAACCTTTTCAAAACGGCAGGATACCCTCTTGGGCCTGCCGCCCTAGATCTCTGTAGGCTAATTGCCGTCAAACTTAGCAAACAAACACTCGGCATCCAGCCTCCATTTCAACCTCTTGGGCCTGCCTCATCGGGTCTCCCTTGCTAGGTTTCCCTGGGGTGTTTGCCATTTCGAATGGTAGAAGGCTCCCGCCTTCCCAAACCCTAGGCCCTGGATCCTCAAATTCTGCCCATTGAAAATTGTAAAACTTTAGATTGTTGTCGTCCATCTCAGGCCCATCCCGTCGGACTTCCACCCCTAGGACTCTACCTCTCCCTCTTCATTCCCAAGTGGCAAAGTGAGTGTTCCTTTCCACCCTCTGAGGTCCATTTTCCTATTTGTCATCCGAAGATTCAAACTTAAATGAGCTCTATCATTGTGTTGTTGGGTCTTGGTCTGCGGGGTTCCATCCGCGGGCCATTGTGGAGTCTTTTCCGTTTAAGATAGCCATAGGGTGACGTCTCCCCGCCTCCTAGGTCCTGACCCTTCATTCATCGTCCCTACTTCCACCGAGCTCTACCCACCGGGTTGTCGTCCCCTTCTATCTGATGCAAAAGGGTGAAGTGGGCCCATCTTCCCGGCCTATGGTTTCTTCCCCCTCAATTTCTGAGAGAAACTTAATAGAGAAGACTAGCAGCCAAACGCTCTACTAGGTTCGGTCCATTGGGCTACTCTTGTCGGTCTTCCATGCAACAACCGTCATTTTGAACAGCGAAACTCTAACGCCTTCTCGCACCCCCGAGCCTGAGCACCTTTAAGTCTGAAGTAAACCATCGACTATCTTTTGACCTTTCGGGTCCCGCATTTGGGAGTTCCGACCTCAGAACTTCGTTTCTTTGAAGCCGTTTCAAACAACAAATTTTTGACAGCTTTCCAGCCCTAAACCCCCGGGAGCTCGAAAATTGACCAAAATGACCTCAAATTTGAAAACCAACCTTGACCCACGTGCTCAAATTTGACCCTCTTCGACATGAGCCTTTCAAACCATCAAAATGTGAACACGGTAGAAACCATTCAGATTGCCACAACCTATTCACCCTTTCAAAATAGCATTCCTACTAGGGAAGTCCAACCCCTTAGGCCCGGATTATCCAAAATCCCTTTAGAAAGTGACTAAAGACATCTAAAAGTAAAGATTTAACTTCATTAATCATATGATGTCTAATTGTATTTAGTTCACAGGATTTTGACTAATTTTAATGCTTTCACAATTGGTTGCACTCATTATATCTATGTTTGCAGGATATATGGAATCGGGTGCAGGACCCTCGGGTGCAACTGCAAAGAGGGACAAAGGAAATAAAGTAGGCAAGACTCCTCATGGAAAGGAGGATAAAAACTAGATGAAGTTCCAGTTTCAGGGTGAGCCTCTACATTAAAAAATCGTCATAGATTGGAAGGAAATCACAAACACCAATATCAACAACGTTGATATTGATGAATTCAAACAAAGGGTCAGGGTTCACCCAAAGACTAATAATGCAAGATTGATTAGACAAAGTGGGATTTCAAAAGTAGCAGACTTCCCCCCATCTCTCACAGCCCCTGAATTGGTCATGGCTTTCCAGTAGGCCTACTAGCCCCAAACAAGAACCATCGTTGATAGAGATGGGAATAGACGGGAACATCCTCATTGATATGTCAGTTGAAGGAATTACTAGAAATTTTCACATTCCTACCTTTGAGGAGATGGAGGTACCCACCATGGAAGAAGGAAAGGAAATGTGGGATGAAAACTTGATGTGCTGAAAGAAGTTGATAAATCAGTACTAGCTCAAGGAGAAAAGGGGCAGTGCTGCAAAGGTTCCTCAAGAACTCTTTTGCAGCGATTTCTACGAGGACTACCATGACCTAGTAACCATGTTGAGTAGGGTGTTGGGCCTCCCAACTATTGCATTTTTCCAAGAATCTAGATGGTGTATTTTGTTGAACAAATCCTCTGTGGGGACAAAGATGTCACCACAAAAGCCTCATTCTACTAGGGAGGCATCATAAGCGATTACTTCCATGAGCAGTTCATGAATGTGAAGAAGAGCTCTAACTTCTACATGACCTCATATCTATTGTATTCACTGGCTGAGAAGAGGCAGTACAATGGATTATTTGTGGCACCAGATGAGTAGCCAGTCTGAAGATTGAAATCCTATGATAGATATCCACAGCTACAGTTCAAAAACTTCAAGGAGTATTGTAGGGTGAATGACACCTTCATGAACCACGTCATCAGGTTGCTCGGAGGGGATTTTGAGAGAAGGGTCTCTCACAGTGCACAGGCATTCTTGAATTAGTACACCTTCCAATTCATATAGTTCCCCAAATTCACATATATTCATGCCCAGGGTTTCACAGAAAGGCCAAATAAGCTGTGCTGGTACCCCAATGATCGTATTATACTATTATAACTCTCCCAGCAGCTACAACATGTGCATACAATCCTTGATAGTAAACATTTGGTAGGGATCCCTTATCTCTTAACCTTCGGTTAGGGGATGTATACATTACAAACTTCCCATTGTGCTAGGAATTCTAAAAAGGAATTGGCGGAGTACCATTTCTGCCTACACACTGCTCACCCACAGTTGGACCCATATGGGCATGTAAGAAAGGCACTGGGACCAGAGTATGCCCACCTACATCACGTTGAGGATTTCTGGGCAGACTGCCAAGATGACAAAGAGGTGTGTGTGAGGCATTACATGCGGATGACTACGTACTTCATAAGAAGGGTGTAGTTGTTCCTTATACCAAACTAGGTTGAGGAGGATGAAAGCACCATTATGGATCCCAGATATAACATAGTCTCCAACTTGCCATTGCCTACAATAGATTAGGATGAGCAAGAGGTCGATAACCTCGACATTGTAACCAAACCAATCATGGCTCAAACTAAAGAATGGGTTAAGGGACAAGTGGCCCGATTAACACAACAAAGGGTGGTCCTGATGTATGAAGGGCTCAAGAGTGAGCCTAGTGCCACAGAAGATGTTGCCACTACAACTTCAAAAGAGAGAGATACATATCTTAGGTAAGAATAATAAGAGAGATATGGAGATATGGGATGCATAATATAGGTTCCATTACAAATGTTACTCCCTATGGAAAGCTACCCCTTTAGCATAGCACAAAAGATGAATCTCTTGGGAAAATGTTGGGTTTTATGAAATGAACAAATCATCTCCACTACTTTTCACCCTCTTCTTTTTAGATTGTAGGAATTAGAATCAGGTAGCCATCCCCCTATAAACTATAGTGCACCTAGTAAACTTTCTTCACATGACTAGTGATGTTGGTGTGACACGCCCTTCGGTACCATGGGGATGGTGGGGAGACTAGACCTCATGACCTCTTTCCTACAATAAGATGCTTTAGCCAATTGAGCTAGGCCCACCACCCCATACGTTTTTCCCTCTTAGGTACTTATAAAATGTATAATTTATTTCATAGAAACCATTTTCCATAGACAATGTGTTGCCAATTTTATCTACATTAAACTATGATCTCCACATAAAGCCATATTTATCTCCATCTCCATTTTCATCTTCAACTATGATAACATATGGTAAGAAAAAAATGTGTACATAAAAATGTGAATAAAACATGATTCAAACTATAAACATTAAAATCCTATTCAACATTTAATGTAACTTTAGTTTAAGCATATAAATTGATAAACAATGAATATAAATAATGTATTTTACCCAATAGACTTTTGTTGTACCAAGAAGGTGGATTTTCTCAAAATGATGAATGTGTTTGTTCAAACCATCATCATGACATTGAGTGAGAGTGATTGATTATTAAAAAATGGACCGCTCATTACCCTGTTCTATTTATAGAGTTGTAAGATAACTGATCAATGGTCAAGATATGATAAGAGATTAATGGTCAATATTGAGTTGGTTGAGTGGTTATAATTGGGATTTTAAAATAATTTTGGGATTTTTGGGAGATAGTTATAAGATGGTTATAAAATGAGTGGTGAGGAAAAGAATATTTTTTCTTTTTTTCTTTATTCATTTTTAGGTGGTTATGGGAGACTTAATTAATAAAATTAAAATTAAAGCATGTGTGAGAAGGGTATTAGGACTTTAGAATTTGATTTAGGACATAGGGTTCAAATATATTTAGAGCTTATAAAAAATGGATTAGTGTTTATGCTTAAATAGATAATTAGGATAATGATGGAATTTGGTCTTGAAATTAGAATAATTAGGATGATTAAGTGAGTCGGGGCCTAGGAATTTATCAGGATGGTTTAGGAACAAATTGATTTGGATTATAGAGGATTAGGTTAGTTGAGGGACAAATTAGAATGGTTTGGGGAATCATGACCTAGGGGAAAATGGATTAGGACTTAGGGAAAATTAGGAATAATTAGGATAAATTTTGAATAATAAAATTATCTAATTTAGTGAAACAATAAGGAGCTAGGAATCAAATTAGGCATCTACATTTTGTACTAAAAATATTATATGATTATGAAAAAAGAATAATCAATCTACAATATTGTATAAAGCTCAAATAATACCAATTTCTAAAAAATAACACCTAAAAAATAGCTCATTTGTGAAAGTTGTAAGTGATTGATATTCCAAATACTAATCCTAACTAGCAAAACTACTTAGGAAACTAAAAAAGAAAAAAAGCAAGGAGTGTCAAATCAAGAAGCCACTTACACCACTCTGAATAGAATGAAATTCTACCTCAATTAAAAAAGTTACACTAAAAAATACCTACTTATGGCCAAGCATGGGCCTCACAAAGTTGAGGCATAAAATAGAAAACACCAATAGTGAGGGGGTAAGGAAGAGGGAACTAAAAAATGATGATATTAGCATAACATCATGATGTTGTCATTGGTTGGAAAAGTCAAAACTTGTCAAAATATTTCCTTTCCTTCTAAAAAACTTAAAACCACCATCAAAATATTTCAAAATCATGTTTAGAGGTCAAACCACTCTTTTCAAATTTAAAACTACTTATTTTGGATGGGAAAGCACTTTTGGATGAATAGTGGCTTCACAAACAATTGTCTAGCTACTAGCACAAGATTTGAAAACTAGAGTTTAACCTCTAATTGTTAACTAACTTTGTATATATATAAAAATTACCTAAAATTTTGTAATTGTACAACCTCCAATGATTTTTTTTTCAAAATGGTTCTTGTGTCTAAATTTGACAACTTTTATATCAAAATAAGGGGTTTTGAACCTTGTGGATATAATGTTGATGGTTGTTTGGCATAAAATGCCTTATTTGTGAGCAATTTGCTTGATCTGAGCTTCAAAGTCTTGTTTTCTACTATGTCATGTACAATCTTCTAATCTATCGAAATGAAAGTGTTTTATAACTTAGTCAAGCCTTTCAAACACGTTGGAATAGTTGAACTAAAAGAGAAGTAATAATTTGGATCTTACTAGAACATACATGTAACAAAAGAGATCAATAGATATTCATAAATATTTTATAATTCTTTAGATTGTTCAAAACCATAACAAAAGAGCAAATAGGAATTTATAAGATCTTACAAAAGCAAACTCAAATATCTCAACCAAGATTTTAGTACTTAAAACTCTCAAAATATGAGCTATGGTACCATGTTAGAAATATGAGAAATAGATGAATAAGTCAAAATTTTCTAAAGAGATATTTAAGCTATAAAATTGTACTACATAAGCACAAATAAACAAAAGATTTTGAGAATGTGCAAATGTCAAGATGACAAATCTGTATCAAGAGCTCACAAAGAGAAGCTAATGAATTTGTTGAAAAAAGAAAAAAGATATATGATATAAATAGTCTTATATTTTCCAAATCTAGTGAGAATGAGGATAACACATAAAACCAAAACGTAAAGGATTGATTATTCAAGTTTTCAAATTTATGAGAATAAAAAAAATTAGAATCCCATGAAAGAAGAAGAATGTGCAACTCATTATACTATCATGTTTGAATGAACTTAATAAACATGTGCAATATCATACTTAAGATAAACATATCCAAAGTAATAAAATTTAAAACAAATAAAATAGTCTTTGACTACAAACTCTCTAACCATTTACATCACTTATCCATACAACTTTTAATTCTATTGATCGTTTCTTTCAATCATGTATGATTAATTAATAAACTTATCCTTCAAAATATTTTTTGCTAATAAAATAAAGTACAAACAATAATTTATTTATATACTATCAACAATTATCAATTTTTTTTTTTAAATATATGATAAAATTTTACTATTTAAAAAAAATAAAAAACTTTCCTTCAATATTAATTGGTTATAATAACAACTAGCATAATTCAATATTTTAATACTAATACTATTAAATATTAAATATTAATCAATTAAAAAATCATTTTACATTCAATTTAAAAAAAAAAAAAAATTGTTTTCCTTTACCATTTCCATAATCTAATTTACAACAACAAAATTTTCAATTATAACTCACATTATCACCATCACCATCACCATCACCATCATATTCTTCATCGTCATCAACGTGGTCAGCCAAATCATCATACTCAGAGAAAGTGTGAAACATAGACTCCTCCTCCTCCTCAGAATCATAGTCCTCATAATCATCATATTCATCATAGTCCACCGGATGATCAGAATATTCGCCACGCTCAACGCATGGTTGAGAAAATAAGCTTTGCAATATTTGGAGGGTTTTCCTTTCTGCGCCTTCCTTCACTCGCATTAAATACACCTTCCTATCTCACACATCCCTGCTGATTTTGGCAACCAAGAGTCATCTGAGAGAACATTGATCTGACTGATATTAACAATGGACTGATATCGACCCCACAGAAACCATCCGCCATTGACAATGCGTCTATAAAATATGATCTCCACATGAAGCCATCTACATCTTTTATTTTCAATCTCCCCACTAGAATTGTAAGCTCCGACGCCAATCTCTGAAATCACAGTGCTCTCGTTATATTATTTTCAGCAGCATATATGGAAAATCGAAAACAGAACAATTAGAAATACTTTATTCAGATGCAGTCTTTCCAAAAGATTTTAAAACTCGCAACATATAGACTAAATTAAACGGACGATGAGTAACTACACATGTCTGCTTTTAATACCTTCGACTTTTCAACGCAGCTTACTACACATTGACTATCTGAAATAATCATCTCCTTCAGTCCTTTCAATTCTTCAATACCCCTTATATTCTGCAGCTTCGGACATACAGCAACGATAATGCTCTCCGGGCGTATTAAAAATTCAATGCCTTCAATACCCTGCAGCCTTCCACACCACCGAAAGAAGATTCTCTTCAACTCCTTCAATTCTTTAAAACAAATCACACCCTCCAGCTGTGCACATTCCTCAATCCGGATTCTCTTCAATTCCTTCAATTGTTCAATAGCTTTTATACTCTTCAGCTTTGGACAAAAAGCAATCCAGATCCTCTTCAATTCCTTCAATGTTTCAATAGCTGATACATCCTGCAGGTCCCGACAATGGCTAATATAGATCCTCTTGAGACAACTGACATGCCCAAAATTTGGCAAGTCTCTCATAGTCCGACATAATTTTATGCGGAATATTTCAAGTTGTAGCAGATCATTGCCCAATACTTTTATCAAATTTCTACACTCCAACAACTCCAGAGATTCCAGTGTGGTTACCCCTATTAAATGCACTTCAATTCGATCTGTCATAGATGAAATCTTAAGAGATTTAAGGGTGGGACAGAACTGTCCACTAATTGAGACCACCTTTGTTTCCCATAGACAACACAGAGTTATGGATTCAAGGCTTCTCATACGAAACCGATCATCACTCGTCTCTCCCCTGTTGCTTAAAGCTAATTCCCCTTCTACCTCAAAGGATGTCAACTCTAAAGTTTGCAGATTGGTGAGTTCTCTTACAGATTTTAGGAAGCAATTCCATTCAATATTCAAATTGCACGTATCGGAGCGATATTCTAGATGCAGACTTTCCAGATGTTCGAGCGTTCCAAATGAACTCACTAGTTCATTAAAATCTTGATTGCAAGCCTTGTCAAAGCTGCAAGATAGCTCTTTCAACTTGAGTAGAACCTGGAATTTACGATTACTTTGTTTCAAACTGCTATTTTTTTCAATGATAAAAATCTTACAAGAACGAAGTAATTGCTTATGCTACCAAAATTTAAATTTTGATCAAGAAAAAGCATATACCTGGTCATCCCTTTGCCACAATCTCGCAGGTGATACGTTTTCAAGTCTTAAAGTTTGCAAATTCTGTAGAGGAATCCACTCAGGAATGGACCCAATATATCTATAATGACTTTCAAGTTTAAGCCATTGTAAATCAGTTGTCTTTGAACTCCCCAGAAAATATGTCATCTGAAGACCATATTCAAAATTGTCCAGAACACTGGAACATCTGACACTTTTTCCTTCGGACCCAGTGAGGGAGTCTTTGAACCCCTCGATTTTGCTCATTCGACTCTGAATTCAATGAATATCTTGGTAGTTAGAAAATGTTCATTCTAAATTGGGAATAAATGTTCTAGCAGCTTACAGAAAATAAACCATTTCCAACTAGGAGCATGAATTTAAGGTCACAAAAAACATACAAGATCTGTAGGACGCCACAGCCGACGAGGTTGGCTCGTTTCATTATCTGCCATTTCTCTCCCCAAGTCGCGGAGGTGGTCATGCATTCTCAAAATAAATTTCCGCTGATAATGGAATTTCGTATGGGGAAAAATAATGTTATTCATGAGATAAAAACAAGTTTGCACTTCAACCAGGCACTTGTCTTTGAGAGTCTGAAGTGCATGTTCGGCTCTCCACCCTGAAGCCTTCCATATACTTATGGCACTGCTCGCATCTTTCCCTATGAAAAAGCATGCTATATCCATAAAGACCTCTTTCTCATCCTCTTCCAGAGCATCATAGCTTATTTTAAGCGTGTCTTTTATGTCTTTGTGTAGCCTTGCATTAACAGCATCTAATTGTAACTTCCAATAAGCCTTGTCACTCCCAAAAACATGCCCGCCTATTACTCTAAGAGCAAGAGGTAAACCTCCACACGCTTGGACAAAGCTGTCCACCAAATTCTCAAATCCACTTTTACAAGATTGTCTATGGAACGCATGCCAGCAGAAGAGCTCTTTGCTATGCGCTGGTTTCATTTCTTTCATCTTGTAACGGACTTTCACTTCGGCCTGTATAAGAAGTTTCTCGTCACGGGTTGTGACAATCACCAAAATGTTGGGATTGAGCTTGAGGTCATCTATGGGTAGTAGGGCATCTAACTGCTTCTGAAGATCAGCATCGTCTATAACTATAAGGAACCTTGATTCTGGACTCTTTTGAAGGTTATCCTTATAACCACGATTCCTTCTTCTATACTAAAAAATGGTTCATTATTTCCAGGAAATAGATCTTTGAGAAGCTTACTTTGCAAAGAAGTGAGTGCACCTTTGACATCATTTTCCCGCACATCAAACAGAATAGTTGATTTGCTAAATTCTGAATGTTTGCGATTGAACAAATCTTTGACGAGAGTGGTCTTGCCAGACCCTCCCATTCCATAGATGCCAATTATTTTATCTTTCATCTGCCCATTTCCCTGGCAATGGCTGTGGAAATCTTTGACAAGCTCATCAAGTCCCACGGCATATTTTGCAACCTGGAAAGGAATTTTTCTCTTTTGCTTCTCCTTAACCACGGCGCACACGACGTCATTACACACCTTACTCAGATCGCTGAAAATAGAAAATGTAAAAACAAAAGTAAAATTAAAATGAGATTGCAAGTAATTGAGTTTTTTTTTTTTAAACTGATAAAATTAAAAACTTATATTGAATTAAAAAAGGCGTAAAGGACAATACAACATAAGAAGCCAGTGTCTTAAAAAGCAATGCATAGCAAGAAGCACACGTATAAAAAGACTTCGAAAAAGAACCAAATTGAATTTCCAAAGTGGACTGCCTGTAACCCCACATATTTCTAATTAATCTTTAGAACTGTGGGAAGCTTCCATCTAGAAATCCCAAGATCTGGATGTTAAAACTAACAACTGATTTAAGAGCTATAATGTCTATAGTCTCTACTCGTCAAAGCAACAGAAGGAATTCAGAAACAACACCACAAACAGTTCCCTTTAGAGTTTAAATGGAAAGAGAGGAGGCATTGCTTAGTGGCCAAAAGGCCAAAAAAAACCTCTCTAGATAAGAATAAAAGATATTCAAATCAAACAATTATAAGCTGTCGAAACCACGCTTGAGTCTAAATCATTAAAAACAAAGGAACTATAAAATACTCTGCAATAGTCGAATTTAGCAAAACTTACAAGAATGAACACTATTGATATATTGGATCTCAAAATATGAATCCAAGATTTTGATGCGAGATATAAATCTCCACACCAACTTAATCAACAGAGCTTCACTAAAATTCTTAAAACATCTTTAATCCCTAGGGGACCCCTTTCCAAAGAAAGTCCCTCAATATAGAGATGATTTTACTAATAACTGTTGTTAGACGTACTAACCCAACACTTTCTCTTTCCAGGGAGAAGTATAAAAGCTAAAATAATAAATTCAAAACGATTTTTAGACTTTAATTAAACTAGTTCTTAGAAAAGAAAATTTAACAAAATATAGAAAAGATATACGGATGGAAAGCACATGATGATGTCTTACTCATTTTGTCCGTTGATTTCGTAGCCCTTTATCCCTGAAACATTCTGTAGGCATTCTTTCCACTGTTGAATGTCGTGATGAGGATATCTTCTCTGCTCTTCGTATTTGGAAAATGCATCTGCAACTCCGTTTATGATGTGGCGGAAATCTGAAATCGAAACATGGTAAAACAGGGGAATAATTTCTAGCCCTGGTTTGAAACATCAAAGCTAGCTCAGCTAAGCACCAAGCAGACTCTGCATATCCCAGTGATAAGATGGCTATGTGCACTGTAGCAGAGGATATGGCATTCTTTATGGCTGAAGGAAAATAATCTCCTAGTTCAGCCTCTTCAGCATCTAGATATGCCCGGATCCCAGCTTGCTGTAGAGAATCGTAGAGCTGCTGAGCCAGAGTTATTTTGGTGTCTGGGCCTCGATGGTTGATGGATACATCATACTGTTTTGCAGTCAAGGAGGATTTTATCTTTTTGTTGCGAGGTTCAAGTACCGATATTGGATCGCGCTTCCGTTTTCCTCGACCAGAGGTCGAAGTGGAAGCCATTAACAGAAAATTGATGCTCTACTGAAAAAGCAAACAAATAAGTAATGGAAATTACAAGCAAGAGTGGAGGGAGAAGGAGAGGGAGAGGGAGAGGGAGTGGGAGTGGATATGTTGAAAACAAGGAATTCAGTGCTTCAAGAGGTAACAAGTATGGCGATACCCATACAAATAGCCGATAAACCATTGACCGAGTCAACGAAGACAAAATTGGTAGAGTGTTTCGACGTTGTTTCCTGGCAAGAACGCGACAACGATAAAGGTCAACTTTATCGAGTGCGTGCTTCCACGTTATTGCCTTGCAATAAGCAAGAAAGGGGTGAAATCAGTCGCCCAGTCAACGAAGATAACGTTTGAATTTGTGACAAAAAACATGCATCGCTAAATATAAGCGACTACTCCCGCATATTTGAATAGGGAAGAAGAATAATCCCTAGCGGTAGTCACATGAAATAAAATTATATACCCATTAATTTGGAGATAATATATTTAAATTCCTATATATTTAGAGACCTTGATATGAAAAAGAAATGAAAAATAAAATAATTAGGTCTTATATTTTACTATTTTTTATTTAGATATTTTAAATGTTTATTGAGAAATATTTTTTCTATTTATTTATTTGTTGTCTAGTTTTAAAGGTTACTTAATAGTGATTAGCATGCTATTGAATATACAAATCAAATTGAAGGCATATTAGTTGAAGATACAAATCAAATTGTTGATTAATATATATTAGTTGTTTTTTATTTAATGAGATAGAGTTGAAGGCATGCATGTATTACAAAGATTTGTCAACTTAGATAAACTTTCTATTTTAAATAAAGATATTTTCATGCTTTATTTGATAGTTATTAATTTATATATTGTTTATTGCATTAATTACATCAGCACTAGTCCCCTTATTAGATATTGTCCTCTAAATTCCAAAACTAAAATTGGATCACCATATATACAATGATTTAAAGTCCAAGGGCTTCTATTGGGCATCTACAAATCTCTCATCATCTAAGAAATTTTAGGAAAAAATTGGCCCTACCATTGCATCAAGAAGGCCTAAAAAACCAATAGATCAACTATGAAATCACTAAAATTTAACTAATTTTCCCTAGGACCTTAAAGAAAAATCTTTCCCTCTCTTGTCATATAAGATTATACAATTGATGTTTTTAAAACGACATAACCTACTACAAATGTTAGCCCTTCAAACAATATGTGAATATTTTTTTTTTCATGCAATAATAGATTTCCTATTAAAAGAGTGTATGGAAGCATGCATAAATATGTTAATATATTCAAAAACTAGAAAAACTAGAAAAATATATGGCGAGAAAGTTGAGACATGGATTACCATTTTGGTGGTGGTTTCATCAATTTTTGTTGTAAAATTAGTAAAGTTGATGATATTAATCTTTAAATTTATTATTCAATATGAAAAAAATGTCTTCGTGAGGTATCATAGAAATCCAACCCTTAGGCTTGTTCATCCAAGTGTATTCCAATCATAAAAGATATTTTTTTAAATAAATAGCATGCTCACGTTACTTGATGTGAGCATCTTATGCAATGTCCTTGAATTATATATAACATGCGTATTTTATTTAATATACTCTCATTATGTAACACACTTGTGTCAAATAACATGAGTGTATTATGTGCTTCACCTACAATTAAGATAATTGAACACAAAAATGGTAACATGTGATATGATCCAATTTACAATATTGTACAAGCTTTGGTACACCATGATTTGGTCCCTCACTCTCTCCCTTTCTATATCTCTCTATCTCTCTCCTCTCTCTTTATCCCTACATTGCATCCTATATCTATATCTCTATCTCTCTCCCTCTCTATACCCCTTTCCCTATCTCTATCCATCTATCTCTCCTCTCTCCCTCTCTATATATCTCTATCTCTCTATCTCCCCTTGACTCTATCCCTTCCTCTCCCCCTCTCCCTATCCCTCTCTCTCTATTTCTCTCTCCATATCTCTCCCTATCCATTTCTCTCCCCCTCTCTCCATATCTCTATCTATATTTATCCCTCTCTCTATCTATCTCTATCTCTCAATTTATCTATCTCCATCTCTTTATCTCTCAATTTATTTATCTCACTCTTCCTCTCCTTCTCTACTCTCTCTTTATCTCTCAATTTATTTATCTCACTCTTCCTCTCCTTCTCTACTCTCTCTTTATCTTACCACCTCTCTCTCTCTCTCTCTCTCTCTCTCTCTCTC